>CAJPIZ010000359.1:0-26412 GCA_905368565.1 Medioppia subpectinata
ACATAGATAGGGTAATGGATGAATATGGTCACATCACCCCTTGTCTCACCCAGAAGTGGAAAACATTAGCGAGTGGTCACTATAATGACCGCGAGTGTTGTTTCCTACTCGACAGACACTGTGTAAAGGATCAACACGTAAATCATTATCACTTGTGCTATGCATTTGTTATAGTAATACATGGTTTTTGTCTGTAATTAAGTTTCGGAGTGAATGCACCCGATTGTTGGGATTCACACCCCTATTGGACAAAGAGTTGGACGCAATTAAAAGTGATTGCAAACAAAAGGGAGACATCGATGTGTCCGAAGAGTTTTGCAGTCGAGTAGCCATTAATAAAGTCGATGACTCCCAGTGTCAGCAAAAGTGGTTACAATGCAAACATGCGGCCAATCAGTCCACTGCTATACCAAACCAAAGCCGACCGACTGATACACAACTGAATCCCAATCAGACAACAGATCGGTCACACAGTGTGGGCGCCCGTACTCTCCCTTTTAACTCTCATGTGATGTTTGCCGTCATTTCGCTATTGGTTTTCATTTCATTCATTCATATGTAGAAAATTATATGAAATATTTATTTATTTTTCAATTTGTTTTTTTATCTTTTAATGATTCATTGGTTTACATCTAAAATTAAATTGATTTTTTAGATTCTCAATCAATAGTTAGTCGAATAAAAACATTATTTTAATGACAATTTCAACACTTGTTTTATCAAAAAGTGTAAACAATATCAGATTTCTTCGGTGATCATAAAATAGTAAAAATACTCGATTTAATTATATTAAAACATGTGCTAATAATTCATTCAAAAGTAATCAATAATTATTTAATGTTTTGCATTGTTGTCGTATATTATGTTTAAATTCATACGAAATCAAAAACTATTTACAAACCTTTACATAATTTAAACTCATATATTCAACGGGTTTTGTATCAAAGAATTGGTTTTATTAAAAAAGTGATAATAAAATTAATTGAATTAATATCACAAATCAATTGTCAATTTTGTCAGTATTTCAAACGCGACAATGAATTCATTGATATTTGTGGCGCTTTTGGTGACAGTTATGATGGGAACGGATCGAGTGATTAGCGGTAAACAACACAACAGCAAAGAGAGGGTGTCATCGGGTGGTGACGACAGGAAAGTGTACTTCCAGTCGTCGGGTAAACCCCAATATCCCGAAGACTTTATGGACTGTATCGATAAGGAACAGGTTCTCAACGCATTCAAGGATATCAAGAACTGTGTGAAAGACAAGTGGTGGCCGTACTCGACATCGGGTCCGCACGATCACCGAGAGTGCTGTAAATTTGTGGACGTCGTCTGTTCCCGAGACAAACTGGTGACCAACACTTACCCACACGTTGTATAACATATCGGTCTTAATAATGATTTGGTTTATTATTGTTTAGTTCAACAGTGAGTGCACACCAATGGACGGGTACGCGGAAGCGCTGGAAAGGGATTACCAATTCGAGGCCGACAGATGCAAAAATGACAGCGTTGTGGTGACCGACGAGTCCTGCGCCGCGCTTAACCCAACTGTAATCCTGCGGCCGGAGTGTCAACGCTATCAACAGTGCAAACCAAACAGACCGACAGTCAGTCCCGTTGTGACGACCGGCGGACACGATCCCAATACCGGTGCTCCGGGTCAGGGCTCGGGTCCCGGTTCCCCAGCAAAGCCACAACACAGCGGCGCGGATACCAAATCTCCGCTGAGTTTTGTCGTCATTTCTCTATTAGCTTTCATTACATTCATTCAAATGTAGAAAATTATATGAAATGTTTATTTTTCTCAATTTATTCTGAACTGTATTTAATCTCATGTTATTTTAGTTTTATTTTCTATGTATTACTTTTTTTATATTTGATATTAACTTATAATTTGAAATAAAACCAAAATCTAATTTATATACGATTTTAAACATTTTATGTAGAAAATATATGACAAATTTATTTCTTTTTCAGTTTATTTTTTAAACGTTTAATAATTCTTGATTTATTAATTTATTTTTAAAAACTTAATTTTTAACTCTTAACCAATCGTTTGGTTAATTAAATAAAACAATGATTTTAACGACAAGACATACAAGTTTATTGTCAAATGTTTCTATATCCAATTTCTTAAATGATCATAAATAAATCGTTGTTTACACATATAAAACACACGAAATCNTTTACACAGTGTCTGTCGAGTAGGAAACAACACTCGCGGTCATTATAGTGACCACTCGCTAATGTTTTCCACTTCTGGGTGAGACAAGGGGTGATGTGACCATATTCATCCATTACCCTATCTATGTCTTTACATTTCACATAATCTCGTATTGATTTACCATTTGTTTCAATAATTATTGTCACCAAAAGTATCACTTTTGCCATTAAATTCATTGTCTCGTTTAAATGGCTGACAAATACTAACTGATAATTGGTTTGCAAAAGCAATTTAATTGATTTTATTATCAATAATTCAGTAAAAGCTCTTTATATCAAAAGTATTTAAGTTTAAATTTCAGTTATAATTGTAAATAGTTTTCAAATTATTATAAATTCAAACAGAATTTAGATAACAATGTAAATGATATGTTTGAATCTCAACATTATTTTGTTTGAATGCCTAACAAATTAATGACAATTGGTTTGTGACAACAATATCTCGATTTTACAATCAATTTATTATCAAAAACTTAGAAATTCTTATGTTTTGATAATGAAATCATGGGTTTTATTAAAATAACATTTAGTTTACAATTTATAAATTGGTAGTCATTTAGAATAAATTATAATTCAATTTTTAAATATAAACGAGAATTCAATGCATAAACAATAAATTAAAAATATATCAAAAACTTTCTAGATATAAATGAATACAATGAAAACCAAGAGTGAAATGATGGCAAACATCATATGAGTATTAATAGCGAGAGTACGGGCGCCGCCGCGATGTGACCGATCGGTTGTAGTGACAGGACGTGAAGTCGTATGACCACCGGTGCTGTCACTCGGACTCATACCCGGTGTGACAGTAGTTTGAATGGGAGGGCTACTGGTGTGGGCACTCGGACTCATACTCGGTGTGACAGTGGTCTGAATGGGAGGGCCACTTGTGTTGGCACTCGGACTCATACCCGGTGTGACAGTAGTCTGAATGGGAGGACCACTGGTTTGGGCACTCGGACTCATACCCGGTGTGACAGTAGTCTGAATGGGAGGGCCACTGGTGTGGGCACTCGGACTCATACCAGGTGTGATAGTGGTCTGAATGGGAGAACCACCCGTGCCGTGACTCGGACTCATAGCCGGTGTGCCAGTAGTCTGAACGGGTAAACTGTCAGTTAGCTGGCAGTGTACCCACTTTGGCACACACTTGGGGTCATTGACTTGGTTGGTGGACAGTTTGCTACAAATATCACCCGACACCTTGGTGTTTCCCTGTTGCATACAATCGTCTACTATTTTGTTGTACTCGAAGAGCACCTGCTTCTCATAGTCAGTCTTTAGGGCGCATTCGTTAATGAACTGAAATCACAAATCATTATAACATAGATTATAATACAAACGGCACAACACAATTGCTCCGTTGACTTACGTGTACACTCTTAGCGCACAGCCTTTCGTATTGGAAACAACACTCGCGATCGTTATACTGCATGGGATGAGGCAATGGATCCCATTTATCCCTAAGACAAGGCATGACATCAGTTTGATATTTGGTGATCACCGCATTCTCGTCCGTACAGTTGATATAATCTCTCAAATCTTTGGTCGCACTCTGGAAGTACTTTATCGGCTTAGAGGCACCCGATTGGACAGTCTTGTGTTGTTTACCATCAATCACTTGATCCGATCCCATCATAATTATCACCAAAAACGCTATTTTTGTCATTGAATTCATTGTTTGTTTGAATGACTGACAATTGGATTGTGATATGAATTTACTTGATTTTATCTTAAATAACTTATTGACAAATTCATATACTTTGTTATTTAATCTAAATTTCAGTTATAATTGCAAATAATGATAAATTTTTTGAATGTTATGTAACAATAAATAAGATTAACTTATAATAAATCATTTAATTTTAAATAAACAACATTATTATTATTTACGAGATAACAAATCTAAGTACATTTAATTATGAATAACTCAAATTTTCAGTGGAAAAAAGTGAATAAAATTATCACATTTATCAATTATATTAGTTTCATATTATTTTTTCTAAGGATCCTAAGGGGACAGTGAGTTAAACCATTGTGATAATAGCAAATGAGAACTGATTCAGAGTTTGGTAAACAATTTTAGCCACTTTTTAGTTAACAACTCATTTGTAAAAACAAATTATTTATTTTAAATGTTTAATTCATAAATATATTACGCGTAAACTTAAATAAAAACTACAATTTAAAAATTTATTTACAATTAATATGAAAAACATTTTGAAAAATAAATATAATGTGCATCTATTGAAAGTAAAGTCAATAAAATCTTTCCCCAATAAATTTAGTAAGTGTTTGTCTGATTTTGATCCTAACATTTGGTTTTGAAAATGGTCTCATCTATAGTAGCCATTTGGTCGTACTTTGCGATCGTATCGCCGATCCATTGGTTTAATCGCTCGGTCTTTAAATAAAACGCTGGATTGCCTTTTGAACAGCGATTAAACACCGGGAGTGTTACTGATATAAACGATGCGATTCCCAATTGATATACCGTTCCGTTCATTATTTGCATCAAAGGTCCGCCGGAATCACCCTTTATATCAAGATGTGATTAATGAGAGAAAGAGAGAGAGAGAGAGAGAGAGAGAGAATAAACGATGCGATTCCCAATTGATATACCGTTCCGTTCATTATTTGCATCAAAGGTCCGCCGGAATCACCCTTTATATCAAGATGTGATTAATGAGAGAAAGAGAGAGAGAGAGAGAGAGAGAGAGAGAGCCATTTCATACCCGACATACGGTTGAATCTTCATTCATAACACAGAAACGTATGCCTTCGGGAAACCGCCAAAGACCGACATTACGGAACCACTCGTACACGTGACACATCTCTTCGTTCACAATCTTAGTGTAAACTTTTTGTAACTTACGAGACGGCTCTTCCCAGTCCGGGTCCCAAACGCCCCAACCGGCGATCCACACATCACTGCCAATGGGCTGAACGCCCGGCGCCGGCAGACAAATTGCCGCTATATTCTGGCCATTAATTTTAATAGCAGTCTCTGTATGAATCAGTGCGATATCTTCGGCCATAAAATCCATTTTATCAAACTTATAGCACCCATTGATCACCCATTTGTCCGTTTTATAAACGTTTTCATCTGTATAATTATCGTAATAGACGGCCCCTATAATCAACTTGATATCGGACGGCATGAGGGGCTCCACACAGTGGGCGGCCGTCAATATCCACCGCTCGTTGAGTACACTTCCGCCGCAAAAGTTGACAAATTTGTTGCCATGAATGGTACTGAAGACCTGAAGCGATACCATGAATGGCAGCTCTAGGGGTTCGGCGCCCACTCCGCCCACAATGAATGACTTCACACCTTTGGTGCCAACAATACCCCCAACACCACAGCCAACAGTGTTTGTAAACGTAGAGTCGACTGTCCGCACATTTATTACTGTAAAATTTGGTACACAATTATTGTAATTATTTATTAAATATACTTTTATTCCAATTTATTACTCGAAAATCCAATTATAAATACTGTCAAGAATTGAGTTTTCATTACAAATAGTGGTCTTTAAAGTAAATAATTATTTCAATAGTTATTACAGATTTAGTTAAATTGTATTTTTAAATCAACTAATAAATTACTGACTTAAATAATAGTTTGAATAATTGGCACGAAAATAAATTAAATTTTGTTTTGTTTAACATGGAGTTAATTACTATAAAAACAATCATAATAAACATTTAAACACACGTGATAATAGTTTATTTTATCATATTAATTTCAAATACTTCTACTACTTATAGACTACAAATATGAAAACAATATTGGTTATAATTGTCTGCATTTCTGTCACTGAATGTCAATATATGTGTGAATATATGGACACAAACGGCACATACAATGGTCTTAAAATGTACCGCCGATGGGATCTAATTGACTCAAAAATAATGTCCAAATATATGATGTATTCAATGGACAACGAGTGGCAGTTTTGGTTAGAGAGTGAGTCAACACATTCACTGAAGATAGTGATGAAGAACTCAACGGCGCGGACAATACCCACACTCGCCAACAGATTCTCCGGTCTTATGAGTGATACTAAACACCGATTGCATCCCTTTTATTGTGAAACTAATTATACGGTATTTGAGAAAAACGCGTACAAATTAGTAATTCAATTAGTAATACTTGTATTTTGATTGCAATAGGATTTGCAAAATAAAAACAGCTTTACTTCATGTCATTATGAAAGCCATGGCTTTAACACAACAGATCACAGTCTGGCCACTGATGTTGTATTCAGCGCTACAGTTGTCGACGAAATGAATCCAAACAACTATTTAATGCATTTAAACACAAATAATTTGGCAAATACTTCCATTGAATTGTTTTATACCAAACAAGACTTTGATAATAAAACGGACAAAACATGCTATGCCTCCGAAACTCAATGCAATTTACCCCCATTTTTCAATGAAATGCCTAAACATTTGATCCGACAACTGGAAGGAGTGGTCGATTATATGACTGTCGGACATTCAGGTCATTTGTTGTGGTTTAATATCAGTGGCCGACCGAAGTACTGTTGGACACCCTATCAAAAACCACTTTCTCACATGGTAATCATTATCATAATTTTAAAAACTAATTTTAATCAATACTTTGTATATACTTTTAGTGCAAATCATCGGATTATATGACCGCTTATTACGGCACATGTGCTAAAGTGATTGACAACGAGATCAACAGTAATTTAAAAACCACGTTAATTATGTTGGGAGTGGTTTTTGTTGCCATTGTTTTGATATCACTTATTGGATGTGTTTCCCTATGGCTGTACATGAAGTCAGTCGACAATAAGGCTAATGTAAACCAATATGTGGTGACCAATGAGGAGACAATCAATAGTAATCTTTCGATGGCATCCAAATCAAGACCAACTCTACAAAAGACATCGACAAACAATTCAAAGTCTATAATATCTTTTCAAAAGTCATCGAAAAGAAGTGGAAAATAAGCGAAATTAAAATAAACTCAATTGAAATTGTCGTAAACATTAACACAATTATACCGAAGAAGAATTTATTACAAAATTTATTTTGTAAATCAATTTTAATTTCACTTTTATTATTAACATATTAACATTTTTTGTCCAGGCATTTTTGTCCCTGCACTTTTTTGTCCCTGCACTTTTTTTGTCCCTGCACTTTTTTGTCCAGGCATTTTTGTCCCTGCACTTTTTTGTCCCTGCACTTTTTTGTCCCTGCACTTTTTTGTCCCTGCACTTTTTTTGTCCCTGCACTTTTTTGTCCCTGCACTTTTTTTGTCCCTGCACTTTTTTGTCCCTGCACTTTTTTGTCCAGGCACTTTTGTCCCTGCACTTTTTTATCACTGCACTTTTTTGTCCCTGCATTATAAACAATACAATAATTATGAAATATAATTGAATTCAACAAATTAATTATCTCTCGAATTGATTATCAAAAGTAATTATTGAACTACTAGTCTATTACCCGTCAAATCTCACTCTTAAAATTTATTACACTCAAGGATAGTGTTCAGTCGAAACGTTAATTAACCATCAGATCATTAAACATCAGATTTGTAAAGCCATCATGAACTTATTCTTTCATCATTTGTTTAATTAATCCGATTCTAAACGATTACATCGCAATCAGTTCATATAAATATTTATAATTTAATTGGAAACCCTCCTCACACCCGCACAGACTTATGTCTGGCACTCCAATTATTTTTGTTTATTATTTTGTCGTTGTGTATTTTAATTTGACTATCAAACTAATTATATATTTGATAATACATTTTTGAATACGACATTTCGTGTTTCATTTATCTTATCGTGATTTTTATTATTAAAAATTTTAATATTTTTGAGTGATGACACTCTGGACAGAGCCACATATAATTGTCCGTGAGAAAAGACGTCTTCAGGCAAATATATGGCAACATTTTTTAGTGTCTGTCCTTGACTTTTGTTTATAGTCATTGCATAACAGACGCGAACAGGGAATTGCTTTCTTCTGATAGTATACGGCATATCAGAATCAGAAGGCGATAATGTCATTTTAGGTATTAGTACTGTATTACCCTTTTTCGGTCCAGTAATTATATCTGCTACAATAACGTGAGAAAGAAATTCTTTGCAGAGAAGTTGAGTCCCATTGCATAGGCCGTTAGTTGGGCTGAGATTTCTCAAAAGCATTATTGGAATGTCTTTCTTTAGTATCAATTTATGTGGTGGCAAACCACTATATGTAAAGTTTTGAATCTGGTCAATTTGCATCATATTTTCATGCTCTGAATTGACAAAAGTATCTGCACTGAGATATACATGTTCAATCTCTGGGTTTCGATTAATAATTTTTTCATTAATGTCATCGACATATGAATTCTTTGTAGTCAGAATTGTCCATTCATTTAAATTGTCGTAAATTTCATCAATGAATTCATTGTCTGTTTTCGATTTAGAACACATCGCTTCTGGCAATTCAATCATTTCTTCTTCATATGGGCCTGTAGCTTCTCCGATATTCAGCAAAAATTCAGAAAACTTTTGTGATTCAGACGCATCCGATTTGGATAGAAGAGCCCTTTGATTAATAGTCAATTTGCAGACTTTGATTGATTTCCAAAGAAATGATCTATGTATAGTCATATCACATATATCGCTCGAAGAGCCATGTCTCACCACAGGAAGTATTTGCCTGAAATCACCTCCGAAGACAACAACTTTGCCTCCAAATGGCAAATCTAATTTCTTTGTAATATCTTTGAATGTTCTGTCAACAGCCTCAAAAACGAATTTATTGGCCATTGGGGCTTCGTCCCAAACAATTAGTTTTGTCTCTCGAATAAGGTTTGCCAAATCTGAGTCTGCTGGTATATTACACGTAGAGATTTCGGTAATATCAATTGGAATTTTAAATCTGGAATGAGCGGTTCTTCCGTTGGGAAGAAGTGTTGCAGCGATTCCTGAAGTGGCAACAGCGAGAACAATGTGTTTATCTGACTGCACTTTCTTAATTAGTGCATTATAAAGAAATGTTTTTCCAGTGCCACCTGGACCGTCAATGAAAAACACTTTAGGTTCGTCGTTATCATTTTCAAGAGTGTTCAATATTGTGTTATAAATTGCTCTTTGATCTTCATTGAATTGCATTGACGCAAGGTCGGCATCGTTGCTTAACTCAGGCAAGTTTGTTGGAAGCTCTTCAATTAGTAAACTTGTGGTGCCGCCCATTGTTTTATCATATAATGGCATTTGTGGAAAATCTTTTAATGATTTGTTTTGAGCAATAAGTATTCGCTCAATTTCACCTAAAGCTTTGTTCACAAAGCGTTCTCTGGACTCTTGTGGGATTTCTTCAATAAATAATTCGCGAAGTGATTCGTGTTCTCGTACATAGTCGAGTATCATTTCCGATTCAAATTTATCCCACAATTCTTTGGGGTTTATTAGTTCGCCGAAAACCAATAACATAGCAAATAAATTTCTCAATTGGTTTGGCATTTGTTGTAGAGCTGCCTCGCTTAGGCACAACTCGGATTCGTTATCATTCATAAGCAGACCCAATTCTTGGGCCGCTTCTTTATATGTGTCGAAGAGTATTCCATTAACTGTGCGCAAGTCTTCGTAACACGTGGCTCCAGCGATGTGTGAAAGCATAAGACTCAAATAATATTTCTCTCCATCGCGAGGATTATAAAAATACTTTCGTCCAATTGTTGGATATTTCTGTTTATTAACTCGTTTTTTCCATTCATTTTTGTCCCATGTGTAATGGGTGGGGAATCGATCATATAACAGAGTTCGTGGATTCGGAATTTCATTTCCTTTATAATCTTTGTTATATGTCATCCACTTAGTTAATGTAGAATTAGCTTTACTGCTTAGATTTTCTACATTTGTGTCATTTGGGTCAAAATATACCGATTGTTGTTCCGGCAAATGCACAGCCAACAGCAGTACTTTATGAGACATCTTTTGAACAGAATTGCCAAAGATTCTCCACATCGCTGCGGGTGAACAAATATATCTACAGGTTTCGTAGAGATTAATTTCATTGGGTGCCTGTTTTCCAATGGTTTGGTCAATCTCTGCATTAGTAATGTGAATGTCTGCTTTGTCTGATCCTTTATAAATATACTTAAATAAGTATTTGATTGCGGTAATGTTGTTACACCATTCAAGATTTATATGTGAATCAAACTTTGAGGAGAGATATGGGTTGTATGGAACAACAAATTGATTGGTTAATTGTTTCCCATTTACAGTAACGGCTCCTCGATCACGTCGTCGATATTTTGGATATCCGTTGTTATCGTCGTGTGTTTTCTCAACAAACGGTTGTGGAAACCCTTTACTGCATTTGTTGTTTTTAAAACAACGGTCAGGTTTGCATTCGTGAATCATTGTTTTGGTTACTGTATTAAACAGATTCATAGCCAATTCATTGTTTTCGTCATGTTCGGGTATTTCAGCGCAAACAATTTTATCGTAATCGTCGGAGTTTCGTGGCCTATCACCATCGGCCACCCAATATAGTGTATGGCCATGCAAATTGCCTCTTTTTTGCTCTTCAATGACAGATACGTATGCAATTACTTTTCCGAAAATGTGTTTATCTGTAATTAATTTTCTCAACTCCTTATTATGTTGTCTGAAAACTCTTGCAATTATGTCAGCCCTATTATTGGCCGGTTGACCTTCTAATGCTTTCTTAATGTCCGGATGGTTTAAATTGCATGTATTTGTTACAAACAAATGTGGTTTTCCTTTATCTCGAGCAATAGCCATTGCATTTTGAAATTGATCCAATTGCCATCTGGGCGAATTCGTATGACTGCTCGGAAGAATTACTCTTTTACCGACATTGTGCAGGTTATCTCCACCATATAGTGAATCATGATATCCTTTATATGTGTCAGCTCTGATATCTTTCTGGTGAGTTCTGAACCAATGCAAATTATTTGAGTCTATTTTAGACCATGCATCGCACATATATTGTTGGGTGAGTCGACCAAAGAGAAAAATATTTGGACATTCATCTCTGTAATGCAATCGATAAGAGTAATAGTCCATTAGTGTTAGTTTTTTGCCATCTGTTTGATATAAATTGAGATCCCATCCAAATTCCCCTCGTGGGAACATAAGTGGATAGCTTAATGGATCACAACTTCTATCCGTCTCTTTGATGCTAACTAAGTGATTATCATTATCTCGAAATGGGATTATAATGTCTCGATGACAATCTTCATTTTCTATAGAAGTCAAAACAGCGATATCATCGCAAGTCGGCACACAATATGTTTTATCACGATTCGAGTTCCGTGATGTATCGCCTTTGATTTTTAATAACAAATCCGTTGGCGAGTTATTTTGTTGTGCCTCTAATGCTGTTTTAATGAGATCAATGAATGGGTTCACCTGTTTAAGCATATTTAATAGAGTTTCCAATATGTCTTGATCTAAGCCATCGGTTACACTCATTCTGTTGGCAATTTCATTTTGCGTATCATAAAAATACAACTGAGCAAATTTGGGTCTTTGTTCACCACCTGGTGTGAGGGATCCCATCTTGTGAGTCATGGCTCCTTGAATTTTGTAAGTGAATGGGCCGCGGCTTTTGTCGTCCAACACTTTGTCGTTGAGTGCGCCAACAGAAACCATTGCCAAATTTGAGTTATAGGCTCTTATGTATTTATTAAAATGAGTACTGGTTTCAGTATTTAGAAATAAACCCAACAATTCTTGCGGCAGTGGCTCAAGTGCATTGAGCTTCACTTTTCCATTATTACAGCATTTACTGTAGAGTGGGTTTGCTTTAGTTCCTGTGTTCTCACACATCCAGCACTTTGCGAAACAATGTGAACACTTTTGGTCCATTGATCCAATACTAAACCTCTCTGCGAGCGTTCCTGTTTTCGCAATGTTATACAAAGAACTCAATGTTTGTCTTGTATTCGCGATTCGCTCTCTGTCTTGAGTTCGTCTTTGTTGTGTGTCTTCTACAGTTTCATTTGCTCTATTTGTTCGTACAGAGTCTCTAATTATTTGTTGTCTTTTCTCTGTCTCGATTTGAGTTTTATTTAAACGATTATTTCGTTCTTTAATCAATCGTTGTTCTCGTTCAATGTTTGTTTCAGCGGCTCTTTTCTTTCGCTGTCTCTCTTTCTCTTTTTCTCGTCGTTTTCGCTTTTTTTCTTCATTGAGATTATGCCTCCACAACTCTGTATCTGTGAGTATCGGCGTGTCCACAGATTGTCTGTCATCACAATCCATTGAATCATAAATTGCATTAGAAATTTCGTAATCGATTTCCATATTTTCTGTCATATCAGTAATATGCGAATTACTTTGCGGTTCCGATGTACTACAATCCATTGCTATATGCGATTGAACACAAAACGCTGATCCGTTTGGAGGTCCATACGTTAGTACTTGCCCTGGAGAATGGGGTCGAAATGTCGACCCTGTGTTAGCTGCTGCACAGTCTAGAGCACATCTTTGCGTCCAGAAATGCGGGCCGTTATTTGAAACCGCACAATATTGGCCCGATGGATTTAAGACTGTAGCACAATGGGCATAGTCCATAGCATTTCCAGGCGCACCATTTGTGTGGGCTGCACATTCAGGCACATCACTTGTGTGGGCTGCACATTGAGGCGCACCAACTGTGTGGGCTGCACATTCAGGCGCACCACTTGTGTGGGCTGCACATTCAGGCGCACCACTTGTGTGGGCTGCACATTCAGGCGCACCACTTGTGTGGGCAGCACATTGAGGCGCACCACTTGTGTGGGCTGCACATTCAGGCGCACCACTTGTGTGGGCTGCACATTCAGGCGCACCACTTGTGTGGGCTGCACATTCAGGCATCACCTCAATCTCGCGCTCGGCGCGCCTGTTCTCCTCAATCTCGCGCTCGGCGCGCACACTCACCTCACTCACACACTCTACTACCTGCCAATCCATTGGTTCGTCGTCCATGTCGTCCTCGTCCTGAAAAATAAAACAAATAAGTTTAAAATAACTAAATCGCATAATATACACAACACACTCAACACATACACACACAAACATTACACTATACACTCATACAGTACACTATACACACGTACAGTAAACTATACAATAATACAGTACACTATACACTCATTCAGTACACTATACACTCATACAGTACACTATACACTCATTCAGTACACTGTACCCTCATTCAGTACACTATACACTCATTCAGTACACTATACACTCATACAGTACACTATACACACGTACAGTACACTATACACTAATCCAGTACACTATACACTCATTCAGTACACTATACACTCATACAGTACACTATACTCTCATTCAGTACACTGTACACTAATACAGTACACTATACACTCATACAGTACACTATACACTCATTCAGTACACTATGCACTCATTCAGTACACTATACACTCATACAGTACACTATACACTCATACAATAGACTATACACTCATACAGTACACTATACACTCATTCAGTACACTATACACTCATACAGTACACTATACACACGTAAGTGGGCTGCACATTGAGGCGCACCAACTGTGTGGGCTGCACATTGAGGCGCACCAACTGTGTGGGCTGCACATTCAGGCGCACCACTTGTGTGGGCAGCACATTTAGGCGCACCACTTGTGTGGGCTGCACATTGAGGCATCACCTCAATCTCGCGCTCGGCGCGCACGTTCTCAATCTCGCGCTCGGCGCGCCTGTTCTCCTCAATCTCGCGCTCGGCGCGCATACTCACACACTCTACTACTTGCCAATCCATTGGTTCGTCGTCCATGTCGTCCTCGTCCTGAAAAATAAAACAAATAAGTTTAAAATAACTAAATCACAAAATATACACAACACACTCAACACATACACACATACAGTACACTATACACTCATACAGTACACTATACACTCATTCAGTACACTATACACTCATACAGTACACTATACACTCATACAGTAGACTATACACTCATAAAGTACACTGTACACTCATTCAGTGCACTATACACTAATCCCGTACACTATACACTCATACAGTACACTATCATACACTCCAAGCACTCTCTCACACACCCCCAGCACTTTCTCATACACTCCCAGCAAAAATAAAAACACTAACCTTTTGGTCCCTATATCCGAGCGTTGAGTACACTATCCGGGCGTTGAGTACACTATCCGGGGTTCAATAGTTAGTCCACACACCGGCCGACAGTTAGTCCACACAATAGGCCGAGAGTTAGTCCACACAATAGGCCAACAATTTTACCACAAAATCAATTGAAAACTGAATTTAAAGCCATTTCTTGTGATAAAAAATAATCCAAAAAAGCATTGATTTGTGAATGAAGTGATGATTGGATTGAATGCCAAAACACTGCAAAACACAACACAACACAACAACTCTTCGCACAAATGATCACCAATTGATCCAAAGAGTCTGAAGAATACGTTTTCACAATTTTTACCACAAAATCAATTCACAACTCAATTAAAAGTCAATTCTTGTGATGAAAATGAATACAAAAATAGACTTCAAATAGACTTCACTTCAAACTGAAAGTCAAACTCTTTTTTGAATTCATTTCCAGTTTTAGTAAAAAAGTCGTTGAATTTGTTTTCGTAGTTTTGGTACCATTTTATAGTGATATACCATATGTTATATCACTATAAAATGGTACCAAATCTACATACTGTATGTCTCACTCAACACATACAGTGAGCGCGAAATACGATTTTTAATTAAAAAATAAATCAATTAAATCATAAACCATTGTTGAATGCACTTTAATTTAATTGTTATGCGTACGGTTTACAGACAAAATCTTATTATATATAGTAATTTACATATCAAGAATACAACAAAACATGATCTCAAGTATACTGTATATTATTGTTTTTATGGCTATTAAAACTTTTTAAAAACGTTTTCATTAAAAATAAATTATTTAAATAAACTTTAATCGCGTTAAATGTGAATTTAAATTTATAATATTTGTTACATATATTTAAATAGATTTTAATAACGGAATTATTTATAAAACAAAGTTATCAATATTTGAAATAAATTGTAAAAATAACTAAAACTGATATTTACTGCAAAATGTTTCACAAACTATTCATTGGATTAATACAATTGGCATATATTTCAAAGACAATTAGTTCAGACATATGTGAAGACAATTACGTGACAAATATGTACACAAAACGCATCGACAGCTCTTCGGTGGAAGTGATTATCGTCCGCAACGGTAAACAATATCTATGGAGAGATCACTCGCAAAGGGATGAAGACATTCATTACATGGATGTCGGCTCTCATACCGCAGTGAATAACGTCATAACCAAAGCATTCATATTATATAGCAATCAAAGTTGTGCTGAAAGCGATTACATAAACAATATGTGCGACAAAGTCATCACTTTCTACCACGACATCAACGATAACAACAAGTTTTACTATGACTTCAGTCACGTTATGGCCGACGGCCGAGAAGTGCCGCCGGAATCCAAATCAAACACAACTCGTTTGCCAATCGGTATGTCCGCGAGTGGAGACCCAGTCCTCGAGCAGATATATAATATATGGCCAAACGGTTGGATCAATCAAACGTATCCGTCGGTGGCCTCTGACTACTTGTTTCCGCAATTAATTTATATCCTAAACGCCGACAAATCTAATCCAAAGGCAAGAATTGCCAGAATGTGGACCAATCCATTCAACCGGGCATTTCCAGCACACATCGAGATTAATCCGGGTATTAACGGGTATTTTGTCGGTCTATTCAATCTGCAGCCTTACCATCGGGTCTATGGCGTGACTTACGACCCGCTGACTAATACATCGCAAGTCTACGCCTTTAACAGCAATAGCAATGCGTTTGAACATAAAGTAAGTGTAACTTTCATACCATGTTATTAGTAAACTCTAAAACTTTTACCAACATTTATTCATAGGCAGGTTTTAAAATGTTTTTTCGCTGTCCCAATATTGATACCCCGACCAAAACAACCACTTTAATCATTATGATTGCTGTGACAGTACTGTGTTTAGTATTGATTGGGCTAATAATATATTTGTTTTGTCGGACAGTTGTACTGAGAAAGTCGTCTAAACCCTCAAAAGGTATGAATTGCTAATTATTATATGTTTAATACAATGATTGAAATTGTAATGTTTAGACACATTGTCGGCTACTATGAGAAGTTCGGCTGAGAAGTCATCGGTGGCCACCGGAGCCACTGCCGGCACCTATGGATCAATTAAAACCATTCATTCAGACACCGGAACGCCAATGGTTTTTGGCAAAGATTACGGCAAGACTTCTGAAGATTATTGATTTTTAAATATACTTTTTTATCAGTTTTTGTTTGTATTTATATTTCTCTTTATTTCAAATATATAGTAATTTTTGTTATTAAATTTCAAATTATTTAGAAATTAATATAAATATCTTTAGGTATATTAAAATTGATTTAAAATAAAGATTAATTAAACAAAAATAGTATAAATTCCCATTGACCGCAATATTGTTTATATTAATTACAGTAATGTTTATTTTAATTATTTCTTGTCAATTGTTAATTTATAGTCTATATTGAATATAATTTTTAAATTAAATACGTTTTAAATATAAATTAAATGTAAACAAAGAAATTATATTTATAATTGCGTGAAATTATTTTTTAACTAAAATAATTGTAAAACAATTAAACATTTACTATAGAATTCATTACATTAAAAACCGTTAAACTATTAGAAAATTTAGTTTTCAATCAAATACACAAATCACAGGCATTTCATCACAAAGTAATGTCCCGTTTGTGTCAGTGTTTCAGATATATCTGCGGACAAAGAAGGCAGAGGAGGAATGAAGTCATCCACAAGAATGCCATTGAAAGCAATCCACAGGTAATTAAAAGTAATATTAAACATGAAATTTATTTCTAAATAATTTTTTCGTGAATTATAGCCAAAAGTATACGCAAAGGTCTCAATGGATAGATATGGAGACGATTTGTGCCAACTATTGCTGTCGTATATGAAATTTGAGGATCGGTTCCGATTCGAAGGAGTGTCCAAACAATGGCAGCGATTGATATACGAGACCATCGATGAGATCGCTATCGACGACCAAATGGTGAGCAAAATGATTGCCACCGAAACCGCAAAATACGAGATCTTTTGTGTGAAACCAAACGGAATACTATTTATGACTTCAGTGTTCAGAAAATGTCCAAACATTCAAAGCATTGATATTCGTTGCCATCAAAACACAACTCGAATTGTCTTCAAATTGATGGCACAATTGAACACAACTTTTCCGTATTTACGGGAAATTAAATTCAATAACAAAGAGTTGGACCAGAATTTGGCACAATTTGTGTTCACAACGTTTGGCCCAATGATCACCAAAATGTCGATCTCTCAAAATTGCGATCACATTAAATTTATCAATGAGTGCCCAAAATTAACAACAATTTCTACTATGTCTATGAATGTTATGTTTTCACCGGACGGCCAGTTATTGGTGAAGAATCTCAAAATATTGAACACAAACACTAGTATTTCGTTCGACAGAATTTCTACGTTTATTGATCACAATCAGTCTCTTCGAGTGATCACAATCTTCCGCATCGATGGCAACATTGAATCTGCAGATACTGTACGCAAAATGATGGCACAATTGTCTCGTTTATCACAACTCAGATTACTTAGCATTTATATTCATGAAGAACAGACTCTGCAATATTCTCTGTATAAATCCCTTAAGACAATCGGCCAAATGTGCGGACAATTAAAGCGATTTGTATTTCATTGCAAGCATTACAGCGAATACAGGACTGAAATACTTAAAAGCATTCAATTTATGCCGCATTTAAAGTGGTTTTGTTTTGGTGTGCATTTGTATCCTAGCACTGAAAACGAGGGTATATTTGAGTCGATGAAAGGATGGCCACAATTAACCCGTTTATGTCTCTATTCATGCGATTTTAATTACCAATTGTTTCAACAAATTGAGACAAATCTACCAAAACTACAACATCTGGCATTTTGTGATACAAAGGGACGAATAAACAGCATATGGTTGGAGAGATTGGCCACACTATCACACCTCAAGACAGTGTTCATATCACATACGACCGAAAACCTACGATACATGACATCGGGTTTGGAGACAATAATAAGGAAATGCCATAAATTGAGAACAATTCAGATCACTAATAGACTCATCATTGAAGAAGTCGTTTACAAATATTCGCATCGTTTTTGCAAAATTTATATAAAATAATTAATTTATGATAGTTTTAAAATTGTTTATTTAAATCTATAAGTTATTAGAGATTACGGCAATACTTGTGAAGGTAAATGCCTTTTAAATTCCACTTTTTATATTAGTTTTTACTGCAATTTGTTTTAATTGGAAATCTATAGTAATATTTATTAATAAAATTTTAAACTAATAGTAAATTATCTGTAATTATATTAAATTCGGGTAAAATTAAAATAAAGAAAAATAGGGTCAAAATTCTAGCATTTTATTAAATTATACAAACTTGTTGTTTAGGTTGAATATATTGAGTGCAATTAAATTAATTCAATAACTGCTAAAAACAGTATTGATTAACAGATTTGATATTTATTATGAAAATCCAAATATAAAATATAAATTCATTACCAAATAAAACAATTATCTCATGACAAATGTCTACAAATTATACGGATCCGTAGACAAGACATTAGACTTTACGGGATTTACTCATATGATTATATTGACCGCAATATTGTTTACATTAATTACAATAATTATTATCTTTATTTTAATCACATTCCTTGTCTACAATTTTTATAGATCTAATGTTGTCTGAAATTTGTCAGAATAAATAATTTTGATTATTTTAAAAGTTTTGAATATCTTATAAGATTTTGCATTTTAATTGCCATACGTTTGTAAGTAATAATTAAAATTGTTAATTTATAAAACTTATAGTTTATATTAAAATCATTTTAAAATTAAATACGTTTTAAATATGAGAATTAAATGAAAACAAAGGAATTATACATATATTTGCGTGAAATTATTTTTAAACTAAAATAATTGTAAAACAATTAAACATTTACTACAGAATTTATTACATTAATAAAAACCGTTAAACTATTAGAAAATTTAGTCTCCAATCAAATACACAAATCAAAGGCATTTCATCTCAAAGTAATGTCCCGTTTGTGTCAGTGTTTCAGATATATCTGCGGACAAAGAAGGCAGAGGAGGAATGAAGTCATCCACAAGAATGCCATTGAAAGCAATTCACAGGTAATTAGAAATAATATTAAGCATTAAATTCATTTCTAAATAATATTTCCGTTAATTATAGCCCAAAGTGTACGCAAAGGACTCAATGGATAGATATGGAGACGATTTGTGCCAACTATTGCTGTCGTATCTGACATTTGAAGATCGGTTCCGTTTCGAAGGAGTGTCCAAACAATGGCAGCAATTGATATACGAGACCATCGATGAGATCGTTATCGACGACCAAATGGTTCTCAAAATGATTGCCACCGAAAGAGCAAAATATGAGATGTTTTGTTTCAAACCAAACGGAAAACTATTTATGACTTCAGTGTTTAAGAAATGTCCAAACATTCAAAGTATTGATATTGATCTCTGGCATCAAATAGAAAGGAATAGAGTTGTGTTTAAATTGATGTCTAAATTGAAGAGCAATTATCCGTATTTACAGGAAATTAAACTCAACGCCACAATGGATGACGAGTTGACACGATTTGTGTTTACCACGTTTGGCACAATCATCACTCATATAGACACCCGTAGAAATGCTAATTACATTCAATATATGAATGAATGTCCGAAATTGACTACAATTCTAATCACTTCTATCAATGCCTTGTCTTTATTGACCACAAATCTTAACACTTTGAGCATAAATTTTGAAATTCCGTTTCCAATACAAAGATTTGCTGCAATTGTCGACCAAAACCAATTTCTGCGATGTCTGGCCATCACTAACATCGATGGTATGACTGAATCCTCAAATTCTGTTCGCAAAATGTTGACACAAGTGTCTCGTTTGGCACAACTCAGTAAACTTACCATTCGTTTCAATATTGAACAGCCTCTGGAGTACTCTCTATACGATTCCCTTAAGACAATCGGCCAAATGTGCGGACAATTAAATAAATTGTTATTTTTTTATCACAATTACTGCGAATACACGACTGCAATGTTCAAAAGCATTCAATTTATGCCACGTTTAAAGCGATTTTCCTTCGGTTGTTCGTGTGATACGAGCGAAAACACCCGTATGTTTGAGCCGATGAACCGATGGCCACAATTAACTCATTTACATGTATATCCTGGTCAATTTGTGAATTACAAATTGTTCCAACACATTGAGACAAATCTGCCAAAACTACAACGACTGGCAATATTTGATCCAAAGGGACGCATAAACAGCTTATGGTTGGAGAGATTGACAACACTTCCACACCTCAAGACACTGTCCATCAGAGATACGCCCGAAAAGATACGATACATGACATCGGGTTTGACTGCAATCATAAGAAAGTGCCGTAAATTGAGATCAATTCAGATCATAGATATGGATAGAAAAATAATTTTTGAATATTCTTGTTGTTAACCAATAATTAATTTCATTCTAATAAATAGATGTTATTTTGTTTGATATTATTGTTTATTACATATCTATCTGATAATAAATCTAACACATGTATTACATTTAATTTAAAATTTACGCCAAATTTTTTAATGTGATTCAAGTTTATGTAAATAACAATTTATTTTTAAAACATTCATTAATTATAAATTATGAGTTATTTGAAACATTTAAATCATAACATGTATGCCTTTTTTAACATAGATTTTACATTCATTTTGAAACTATACAATAGTTTAATTGAATAATTCATATACTAAGCAATTCATTGGTCCACAAATATATAAAACATTTAATAAACCTTTAATTAACTATAATTTGGCATAAAATGTATATAAATTTAAATCGCTGCTTATTATTGAATTAAATTGTTAATAATTGAGACATTATTTCTATCATATTTCGTATATTGTTATTACATTTCAAATTACGGTTTAATTTTAATGTTTGCATTTAATTAACGGAAAAATAACTAAAAATATAACGAATTTATAAAGCAATGAATCGTTTGTGTGGTTTGTTTGGCAAATGTTTTGGGACTTCACTTATGCCATGGATTTGCATAATTGGTGGCAATTATTGTCTTCAATACAACCGAAAGCCATCACTCAATGGATGGACACAATTGACGGCAAGAAGTGCTCATTTAATGGACTATAAAAAGACAACCGAAGAAATACTAAACCAAATGATGGGATCATTAGTTAACTTTCAAGTGCAGAGACGGGACTGGTATGGGATTCCGGTGACAGTCGGCAACGGCACCGGTTTTATAGTGGATGCGTCGGGTCTAGTGGTGACCAACTGTCACGTCGCGCAGGAATCGCCACTAATCGAAGCTATTGTCTACTCGAGAGACGACACCGACATCTCTGCCCAGAGAATGAACTTCCTATCGGGTCAAGTGGTATACGTAGAGCCGGACAATGACTTAGCGCTCGTACAGCTCAGCCCTAAAGACACACAGAGAGTGGCGCCGACGGGATTGCCCGCCGTTTCCTTCACAGCTGCCGACCATCTCATCGATGGCGAAGACGTACTGATCATCGGTTGTCCCAAAATGAGTTGCCTGTCTTTAGGTGAGGGCAATGTCATGAGCACTGAGCGCTCGGGCGGAGACCTATCTATTGGTAATTGTTATTATGTCGAGTTTCACGGCAACCGTACGGACAGACTGGTGGCCAATGTATGCAAGACTAGCGAAGGCTGTTCCGGAGCCCCTGTAGTCAATATGTATGGACAGGTGGTTGGCGTGCATTTCGCTGCCGTAGACTTTGATATCACAATGGCTTCAAATGGCCAAAAGGCAAAGGGTTTGCAAATAGTTATCATGTTTTTAATGGCTTATAAAGTAAATATTATTTTTTATGTTTTTGTTGTTAGGAATTGTTGAACGCTATGAGAAAATTAAGGGAAAATATTTGACTGAAAAATATTTATACGAAAATCCCAATGGATTGGGAATTATTGCCCACGAGTTTGACCAACACGTGAAACAACACTTGGATCCGGACTTTATTGAGTTTTTGTACGGAGAGTACGTCAATCATCCGGGTATTTATGTCAGCCAGACGTTAAATAGCGATTTGTCCCAAACATTCACGTAATTTACATCTATTTATTAGTTTATCAGTTAATTATTTGATTGAATATTGATTTATTAGTGACTTTTATGCCACACATCTATGCGAAGGAGATTTGATTATTCAAATCGATGGCAAAGAATTGAAATGTTTCGCCGATTTTGAGGACATTATCCGAGGAAAGGATGAAATGACGGCAACTGTTGTCCGAAATTGCAATGCATTTGAAATGAATGTAAAACGAGAACCGATTCATAATTTTTATTTCATGTAACTTTTATCGCCGATTTTGAGGACATTATCCGAGGAAAGGATGAAATGACGGCAACTGTTGTCCGAAATTGCAATGCATTTGAAATGAATGTAAAACGAGAACCGATTCATAATTTTTATTTCATGTAACTTTTTTAGTTATTTTATTTTGTTTAAAAATTATTTAATAACGGAATTAATTGTATAAAACATAAAGTTATCAAACATTTGATATAAAATGTGAAGAGACAATTACAGTAACATTAATATTCATTGTAAAATGTTTTACAAACTATTCATTGGATTAGTACAATTGGCATTTATTTAGTTCTTAAAACTCTGATATATTGATCACATTTGTAGTAAAAAAGTATAATTATTTTTCATATATTTTACTTTTATTTATAAATAAGACTCAAATTCTTTGACACACTTTGATTGAGTTCATTGAAGTCTGTCTCGAGAATAGCGCTAAACACAGCCGTAAGATATTTGTCGCCTCCTTGTGCGCACACATCCACACACCTGACCATCGCATCGGTGGTGATCTGATCCGTGTCCGAGACATCCATTTTAGTGATTTGCGGACAATATTTGATAAGTCTTTCAAACACATCGTCCGTCACATCCCTGTTGCCCATCAGTGACAACTTAGACAACTGTCGCATGTCTTGAATCGGTGCAAAACAAACCATCGCATCGATTATGGGATTATCGGATTTAAAATCAATATATTCGAGACAGAGTTCGACCAAATTTGGTATAAACTTTGCGATCGCTTCCACACAGTCTTCGTCGAGAAATCCTTGTCTTATATGCAGTGCTTTCAGTTTAGGACACCGACTGAAGACTTCGATGGCACGGCTTTCAACGACCACGCGTTTGAGTGGCAGACCTATTGTCAACTCTTCCAGGTTTGCCAGACCTGAGATCGAGCCAAAAAGTGGTCCGAAAACAATGTCATTGTCGTCGTAGTCGACGGCTCCGCCACTGAGATCTATGTTTAGATTTTTAATACTCTGGAAGTGTTCGGCAATAACTGCCATACAATTGGGATCAAAGCGTTTGATCTCCAGTTTTTGTAACTGATCCACGCTTTTGACGGCCAATCGAGAGATTGCGGTGGCATTGAGAATATTGCCCGTAGTATTGATGTCTTGGACGCCAGCGTTGATGTATTGAAAACAATTGCCCGTATATTTTACAGTGAAGTGATCGTACAGTTTGACAGACAAAAGATTTCGCAACCCATCAAACAGTAATCCGATATCCGATTCGTCGATCGCAATACCATTGGGAGCATTGATGTCAAGATCTCTCAAATTGGGACAATTGTTGGCCACGAGTTGTGCCTCCGATCGAGTGATCCGTACGCTGTTGTCGCTGTGGGACACTATGTTTAGGTATAGGATGTCTGGCCTGTACTCCGCGCACAACACTGTGAACGCATTGTCATTAAGTCTCTGTAAACCGACGGTAAGTGACACAACGCGACGATATTTGGCCACAATCTCAATGAGGGCCTCAATCGCATCTTCACGAGCCGAATGTGATAATAAGTTATACACATATTTTGCTACCAATTTATTGGACCCTATCTTTGCTTTCTCTTCAACCAAAATGCGCGCATTATCTGCCTCTTCATCGATGGCGAGCGCTGTCTTCGCGCCGAAGAGCTGGTCCACGAGTTGTTGCCAATGAGGGGAAACTCTTTGGGCCACAAGTCTGGACTTGAAGTCCAATTTGGACAGTATTGCGATCATCAATTCGTTGGGAAAATCGTGCAATCCTTTGGTGTTCACGTTATGTATAGCGCCGGACGAATCCGATGTTACCACCGATGGCTCGTTCATTACATTCATTTGGATCTCCTCTTCGTCTGACTTCATATTTCTCTCCTTCTAATTGTTTGTCTTAATTAAACTTAATTGCAAATGAAAAATGCCATTCATTGAGTGTTGAGTTAACAACCAATTAGCTGTTTGTATATACAATAAACAAAAAACGTTTACATTATTTATAAAACTTAATAATTAAACGGAAACTTAATTAATAAGTGATAAAAATTTGAAAATTCATACATAAAAGTAGTGTTCAATAAATAATTTAATCAAACATTAGTTGTAATTCAAGTTATTATTAAAAGTTTAACGCAGTTTAGAAGTTAGACATATTTTTAAAAAATTAATCCTGTATAATAAAGAATGTTATCTATAGAAGAGATTTATATTTTAAACTATTAATTAATATACTTATTTGAGCTTTCATCCTATTTGCAAATTACCAAGGTCGAAGTTATTTCACGTAGAAAATAATGAATGCTTTGTGATGTTTGTGTTTAAAGCGTTTGCGGATTTTATTTACCTTTACTTATCTCTTGTATTCCCATAATTGGCAACAATTTATGGCTTCAATACAACCGAAAGCCATCACTCAATGGGTGGACACAATTGACAGCAAGAAGTGTGCAATTGATGGACAATAATAATACAACTGAAGAATCTAGAGATTAGACTGAATTGGTTTAGAGTCTAGAGTGGGCACAACGGCACGGGTTTTATAGTGGATGCGTCGGGTCTAGTGGTGACCAACTGTCACACGTCGGGCAGGAATCGACACTAATCGAGACACGAAACCAACATCTCTGCGATGAAGATATGGACATGAGTTTGCAATTTAGTTGTGAACGTAAAATATTTGAGTTTTCGTATATCTTATAATGCTATTATCACTTACACAATATTTAATATAATGTACACTAATATATGAGTTAGGGAAAACCAGAAACTCACGAACTTTTGCTATATTACTCTATGGAAAGTAAGAGATAGCGATAACTTAAAATTTACTTGGTCAATTTTAACAAATTATATACCAAAATGTTTATCATAAAAAATAACTTAATACCAGTTTCAGGATTTTTTTGAATAAATGAATGGTATATGAGTATAATGTATAAAAGTCGTTAAATTACAATATTTTAATTTCGTTGCCATTTGGAAAGTACAAGTTTAAATTTAATAATATTGATATCAAAGTGACTTTAATTGGATACAGAAAAAAGTATTTTCTCAATTATTCAATACTATTAAAAAATGCTATTAAATTAATTTTTCTTTGTAAAATGTAGAGTTAAATTTTGAAATTTGATATTTTGAGAAAATACATTTTTCTATGTTTAATTACAATCATTATGATATCAATATTGTTAAATTTGAACTTGTACTTTTCAAATGGCAACGAAATTAAAATATTGTAATTTACCGACTTTTATACATTATACTCATATACCATTCATTTATTCAAAAAATCCTGAAACTGGTATTAAGTTATTTTTTGTGATAAACATTTTGGTATATAATTTGTTAAAATTGACCAAGTAAACTTTAAGTTATCGCTATCTCCTACTTTCCATAGAGTAATATGGCAAAAGTTCGTGAGTTTCTGGTTTTTCCTAATTCATATGTAATTTTAATGTTACTAATTTTATTTTTATTTAATTCAAGCATTAATTATTTTCTAATACATACAATGTGATCAATTAGTTTATTATTAACATTATCAGTATAATAGTATGAATCATATGAATGCCTTTTGGGTATTCTTGTTCTGAT
>CAJPIZ010000360.1:7545-26403 GCA_905368565.1 Medioppia subpectinata
AAATGTAATGCATTTTATTTATTTATAACAGAGAACCCATTTCCTAATGTTTAATTCCGTGTAATATAACTGTAAACGAGTAAATAGTGATTAGTTATATATTGATATTTTTAATTAAATTAATTGTATAATATTTATTTACATCGTTCATAGTTTTTGACGCCCAGCCATCGTTTCAAATGACAGTAACTGAACTAGGTGGTCCGAGTATTGGTAATTATGATCAATGCTTAAGTATTATTAGTCCCGAAGAAGTGGATCAACCGGTGATCAAAGGACAGTACTGTGCGATGGATACCAACTTTATATTAGACATGAAGATAGAAAACATCGAAAAATCAGATAATTTTGGTGAAGTAATGAATAAATCAGTTTTTGCCACAAATATTATGAAAGGATTACTCGGTTCTTATATGGAGACTATTCTTGACGTTCAAAATAGCAATAACACTAACAATGAATGGATTGAATACATGGAATATGGTATTACAAAAGACATGAAAATAATCAGTGGTTTCTGTTTGCCCACCACTTGTAGACCCGAAGACCTGTCCGACGCTATCAATGAAAGTAAGTAATTTTGTTACTTTTATTATTAGTATTACTGTATTATATAAGTGTTTTTAAATTAATATAATATGCAATCTAATATACTATTACTATGCAGTCATGTATCCAATCACTCGATTGCCCATTAAATTTCTTAATGATTGTGAATTTGTGGGTAAACCGATTAAATTGAATAAACAACAGATGAGTGTTATGTATGTTTTAATAATAATTTAATAATAATTTACTTAATATTAATGTATAATTTAAATGTAGTGCTATATTTGCCACATTAACACTTATGGTAATATTGGGAACAATCCTTCACTGTTCGTCCCGACAATCACTAATCAACCGATTTGTGGGCAAAACAACGATTGCATACATTTTGAGGTGTTTTTCGGCCAAAAAGAGCGCAAAACAGATCTTTAGTCTCAGACAATATGAAAAGTTAAAGGCTTTGGATGGCATGAAAACATACCTTTCATTCCTAATAGTATTCGTTCACACCATAGAGATTGGAAATGCTATGATTCATGTCCGCAATTATTATCATTCATTATCTTATAAAATGGTATTAAATTACCGAAACCTCTTTTTTGCAAATCCTTTACTTATGGATAACTTTATGTTCATATCAGGTATTGTAATACAATTAGATAATACTAACTACAATAGAATATTATATTTTATCCAATTATTAACTAAAAATATTATATGTTTTGCAGCACTTCTGTTGTGTAATACAGTTTTGTCTAAATTAGAGCAAAGCAAAGGAAAATTCAATTATTTTCATTTCGTTATTTTTAGGTAAAAACATTATTAAGTTCACTTTCTCTCTCCCTCTCTCTGTATATCTATCCCTATCTTATTATACATGTATATATTTTAAAAATATTTATTAAAAAAATTAATTAATTAAAAGGTACATACGCCTATTACCAATGATTGCTGCGGGTGTCCTCATTAGTTTTATATACGACCTGATTGGAGATGGTATAAATATTTATAAAATGTATATTTTAAAAATAGTAATTTGTGTATATTATCTAGGACCATTTTGGGCCACTGCTAAGTTTGCTATATCAGAGCCATGTTATGATCGGTGGTATAAACCACTGCTAATGATTAATAATTTCAATCACTATAAGTATCCCAATAGTAACGTTTCTATGCCACTAAATGTATGCATTATTAATAGAAATTATTTTAAATATTTTAAAATAATAATTTTATTATTTAATTTATTTATGTCATTGGTATTAAAAAAACAGTGTCTAATAGTAACATGGTATGTTATTAATACTGTATATATTATGTAACAAAATTAAAAATAATAATTAATGTCTCAAACCACCCAGGTACTCGTCTGCCGACTTCCAACTCTATGCGTTGTCTCCGTTGGCATTCCTCGCGCTCTACAAAATGCCCAGATTTGGTGTTCTCTGGAATGTCTTCCTATTGGCGATCGGAATATCCATTCCTCTCATCACTCGCTTCTACTTTAATATCCCTCACATATGGCAGGGATTCTCCGCTGACACTACTTCTGCTACTATAGCCGCCTGGACTTACCATTACTGGTCATCTTTACCGTACTTTCAGACTTATATCGTCGGTATTCTCGCCGGTTATGCTATCCGTCGGCACCCGAAGGCATACTTAGGCGGACGGATAGGAGAGACGATCATATCTTTGATCACATTTTCGATGACATTTGGGATCTGCTGGTGGAATAAAGACTTTAGTCACTTTAGTTACCGATACACTCGACTTAATGGATACGAACAACACTTATATCTATTGATTCATAAAGTGTTTTATTTATCGGGATTTTGTTGGCTTTTCTACGCCTGTGCCACCGGTAGAGCCGGTAATATATTTATAAGTAGTTAATAAATGTAAATATAATATAATTTGTTTATTAACACAGAAACCATAAATAAGATAATGGGTTGGAAGGGATTTAATGTAATCAATAATTTGGCGCTTGAAATATATCTTGTAAGTGTTTTGTAATTTTAAAAATGTTTTACTTATTTAAATTCAATAATAATTACATTATCTGTATGTTTCAGTTACATATGTTTGCCATAGTCTACAGAGTCGGCACTTTAAGAGAGCAAGTGACTTATAATGATTATTATGTAGTAAGTTATATTGAAATATTTATAATAATTATTAACAGTAATTTCCGTAATTACTCTATTTAATTTTTAAAAATTTTTGTTTGTAATGAATTTTTAATTAGATATCGAGTGCTATCTCTGACTTTATTATAACATATTTGGCGGCAGTTTTGTGTGCATTCATTATAACGAGACCTTTCGCGACATTGACTACAGATTTGTTAATCGGGAGTAAAAAACCAGTGAAAAGACAATTAACGGCTGAAGAAATGATTGATAAATCCAATTCAAAGATTGCTTTAAAAATAGACATCTTATCAAATGATAATGAAATTGATTTCAATAACAATATTTCTAATAATAATGAAAATGATATTAATAATAGTTATACTAATTCTGCATTTATTAGAGATAACAATCAATTAAATGAATTGAATAAAGAGAATAAATAAAATAAATTCAAACTTAAATACACTTTAAATATACTGTAAACTATTACAAATAACACCGAATTGTATACTAATAAAAAATACTTTTTCCTAATTTCAAAATATTAATGAATGTGATTCTTATAAATTATAGAGGTTACACTTTTTACTTAAATAGTAAGTAAAATAAAATATGTGTAAATTGAATATTAATATTCTGAATTAAAATTAGTAGAAATAAAATAGTATTAATAAATTGTTCAAACGTGCTATTTATTGATGCAAAAGAATTGTTTAAAAAATGTTTGCAATTGATTTTGAATGAACAGCCATTCAAAGCAAACCAATTGTCAAATGGTTTGGACACCCGTTTGTAGAGAAATAAATCCGACTATTGGTTTGATATCGGATTAATTCAATTGACAAAACTATTTGAATCCCAGATTCACGGCAAGAACTCTAACAGTTTTGACAATTGGTATTATAAATAATAGAATTGAAGTGTACTTATTTTACTAATAAATTGAAATTAAATAAAATTGTATTAATTTTGCTAACATAATTTCATGATTATTAAATTATCTTACATTTATAAATTTTATTAAAATAATGCATTTAATATTAACAATTTTATATAAAATAATATTATATTTAGTTTAATTATGAAATTATTTGTTTTATTTGCAAAAATACCGGTATTTAGCAATATATTGGAACAAAACACCGGAAAATGTCTAAATTATTTAACGACAAAATTATTATTTATGTAAAAATCTATTCGTAAATCAATTTGCACAATAATTATGTGAATATATAATTTGTCTAATATAACTACTAGTGATAACAGGATTATGCACACAAAATACCCAACTTTTCATATTCAAATAAATAATGAGGGTAAAGCAGTAATAGTACAAGCACATTTTCAAAAACTGTCTTTAATGGTTTGCAGTGAATTTTTCCTATTAATGTGTAAAAGTGATTGAAAAAATACTTAATTCTGACGTTAAAATGATTTTATTATAAAATTAAAAATTGTTTAAAATTTGTTAATATAATTAACTATGAAAATGATATCTAAATACTGTTTATTTGTAATATTTATTACAATATTTATTAAAAGTAATTATGGATTAGTTTCGGATGATTACGACTTCGAGGGAACGGATAATAGTTTATTGAATGAAACGGACAGCGAATCCAATGATGATTATGAAGACAATCGATGCTCAGAGGATGAGATAATTGACAAAATGATTGATATAATGACTCCCGAAGACTATAACGAGGGAAAAGTGATCACTGATTACCAAAAATTAACATTTGTTCAAATATCAAAAGCGTCGCAAAGATTGGGTACTTTTGGCAGAAATATTAGCGCAAAGACCGAAGGATTGAATAAAAGACTTTCCAATCGATTGTCGGAGACATTAATGAGCGTTAATTTAGAGCCAAATTGTATGCAATCTCTCATCAGAATTATGTCTGCCGTCAAGAATGGAGAGCTTTGGGCCCTGAAATGTAATATATTTTAAACTGATATTTATGTCAAATTGATAAACTCATTTTTTCTTAACAATTAGCAAATCCAATATTTATCTTTAAAATCTAATTGTTTATTAATTGTAAAAATCATATCAAGACTGATTTGACTGTTATATTAATAACTAAATAACTATAATTGTTATATTATAATTTATAAATTATAATATGTAAATTTATTTATAATACTGTAGTTTTAGACGCCCAGCCATCGTTTCAAATGACAGTAACTGAACTAGGTGGTCCGAGTATTGGTAATTATGATCAATGCTTAAGTATTGTCAGTCCCGAAGAAGTGGACAAACCGGTGATTAAAGGACAGTACTGTGCAATGGATACCAACTTTATAGTAGATATAAAGAAAGAAGACATGAAAATAGAACCTTTGGATGTAATGATGAATAAATCAGTTTTTGTTAACAATTTAGTGAATGGACTCTTAGGGTCTTATGTGTCGACTATTGTTTCCCTTCAACATAACAATAACACTATCAATGAATACTTTGAATATTTTCCATATTTTATTAAAAAAGACATGAAAATGATAAATGGTTTCTGTTTGCCGACCACTTGTAAACCCGAAGACCTGTCCGACGCTATCAATGAACGTAAGTATTTATTAAATAGTAAATGTTGTTAATCTGATTATTGAATTAACCATATTATTAGTAATCCTATTAACGTTTTAAATTAACATATGATTCAATCCTACATACAATTATGCAGTTATGTATCCAATCACTCGACTGCCCATTAAATTTCATAATAATTGTGAATATAGAGATAAACCGATAAAATTAGATATACAACAGATGGTATCAATGTATGTTTTACTATTTTACAATTTGTTGACTAAATTAATTAATACTACTGTATTATTTAAATTTAGTGCAATATTTGCCACATTAACACTTATGGTAATATTGGGAACAATCCTTCACTGTTCGTCCCGACAATCACTAATCAACCGATTTGTGGGCAAAACAACGATTGCATACATTTTGAGGTGTTTTTCAGCAAAAAAAAGCGCAAAACAGATCTTTAGTCTAAAACAATTTGAAAAATTTAAAGCATTTGACGGAATGAAAGCTTACCTTTCATTTCTAATAGTAGTCATACACACCATAGAGACTGGAAATGCTATAATTCATGTCCGCAATTATTATCATTCATTATCTTATAAAATGGTATTAAATTACCGAAATATCATTTTGGCCAATCCTTTACTTATGGATAACTTTATGTTTATCTCAGGTATTGTGTATTAATAGTATTTTATATTATACTCTATTTAATTCTAATAAAATAATAAGTGAATTAATAAATTACATTATTTTATGTTTTGCAGCCCTTTTGTTGTGTAATACAGTTTTGTCTAAATTAGAGAAAAGCAAAGGAAAATTCAATTATTTTCATTTCATTATTTTTAGGTATATACAGTACATCTCTCTCTCTCTCTCTCTCTCCCTCTCTCTGTATATCTATCCCTATCTATCTCTATCTTATTATACATGTATACATTTATATTTTAAAAATATTTATTAAAAAAATTAATTAATTAAAAGGATCTCTCTCTCTCTCTCTCTCTCTCTCTCTCTCTCGCATTGTGTCTTCATTTTATGCATATTTGTGGAATATTTTCTAATCACAATTAATTCATTAAAAGGTACTTGCGACTATTACCAATGATTGTGGCGGGTCTCCTTATTAGTTTTATATTCAACCTTTTAGGAGATGGTAATTTATATATTATTACAATCATGTATTGTATATTTTTAACACAGTATTATGTGCGTATAATTACCTAGGACCGTTTTGGGAGTTGGCTAAATTTTTTATATCAGAACCATGTTATGATCGATGGTATAAACCGCTGCTAATGATCAATAATTTTAACTATTATATGCACCCGAATAGTAACGTGTCTTCACCTCAAAATGTATGCATTATTATAACAATTAGTGTAAATATTTTTAAAATAATTTTTTTTTGTCATTGATGTTAAAAACAGTGTCAAGTAGTAACATGGTATGTCATTAATACATGATATTATCTTAAACAAATTTAATAATTAATATTTTAAAAACCACCAAGGTATACTTCAGCCGACTTCCAACTCTATGCAATGTCTCCGTTGGCATTCCTCGGCGAGATGTTTTACGGGTCTAAACCACAAGAGACCTTACAGAAGGATAACCGCTAGCCTTATAGGTAAGGAGAGTAGTGAGCGAAGATGAAATTATAGGGAGTGTAATGGCAGGGATTCTCCGCTGATATAACTTCTGATACTTTAAGAGCGTGGACTTATCATTACTGGTCATCTCTGCCATATATTCAGACTTATATCATCGGTATTCTCACTGCTTATGCTATCCGTCGGCACCCGAAGGCATACTTAGGCGGACGGATAGGAGAGACGATCATATCTTTAGTGACATTTTCGATGACTTGTGGACATATATTCAGACTTATATCATCGGTATTCTCACTGCTTATGCTATCCGTCGGCACCCGAAGGCATACTTAGGCGGACGGATAGGAGAGACGATCATATCTTTAGTGACATTTTCGATGACTTGTGGAATAATTTGGTGGAATAAAGACTTTAGTCACTTTAGCTATAGATATACACGACTTTATGGATACGAACAACACGTATATCTATTAATTCATAAAGTGGTTTATTTGCCGGGATTTTGTTGGCTTTTCTACGCCTGTGCCACCGGTAGAGCCGGTAATGTCTTTATAAATTGTTTATAAATATATATATAATACAATTTGTTTAAAAACAGCATTTATTAATAATATACTGGGTTGGAAGGGATTTAATGTAATCAATAATGTGACACTTGAAATATATATCGTAAGTGTTTTTATGATTTATAAAATTTGTCTACTTATTTGATTTCATGAAATATACTGTTTATTTTAGTTACATCTCATTGTTATCGTGTACAAAGTTGGCACTTTAAGAGAGCAAGTTACTTATAATGATTATTATGTGGTGAGTGTATATTTAAGTACAATTATTTTAAATATTTATAAAAATAATAAATATTATTATTAATTAATCTATTCAATTTTTAAAATACATATGTTTTTAATGGATTTATTCTTAGATATCAAATGCTATCTCAGACTTCATAATTACATATGTTTTGTCGGTTTTGTGTGCAATCATTATAACGAAACCCTTCGCGACATTGACTACAGATTTGTTAATCGGACGCAAAAAACCAGTGAAAAGACAATTAACTGCTGAAGAAATGGTTGAGAAATACGACCCAATGATTGCCTTAAAAATGGATATCATTTCAAATGACAAAGAAATGGACGTCAATAACAATATGTATAATAATGAAAATGATTTCAATAATAGTTATACTAATTCGTCATTTATTAAAGATAATAATGAATTAAATGAAAAGTAAATATAGATTAATAAATCCATATATAAATAAATTTAAATTGTATATGGTTAACAGGAATATATAAAAACATCAAATTATAAATTAATAAAAAATTATTCAAATATTCTTCCATAAAAGTTACATTTTTAATTGAATAATCATTTCAATCAGAAGTAGAACTGAATTACCTTTCTTTACTTATAAACACTGTAATGAAAAATGTTTAAACAATTTCACTTAAAGTTATGCAGTACTGTATAACTTATACTCAAAAGCTGTGTTAAAATAATTAAAAGTTTTCTAAAGGTAAAGAACCAAATAATATTATGGTACATAATGTATTATGTACGTTCTTTAACATGATTACTACAAACGCCATTAAAATTGTTATTAATTCCCATAATTATAAAGACATTAATGTTTTAAATAACACAGATTTGTGCTTAAATTATTGGTTAACTTTTAAAATTATGAAAGGAAATCTGTTTACACAAATTGAAAATATTTTAAAATATAGTATTTGATGTAAATAATCATTAAATTTAATACAATTATTTAAATTATGTCAGGGTAAACTAACTACTGGAGTGTTTTGTCACATAATTTTAATAAAATTCAATTATATAGCTCGTAAATAAAAAACAAGATGAAAATGAACTAACACTTGGTAAATAAGTGTCACTCAAATGGGGAAAATATAAGGAAAATATTTACCGTAACTTGAAATCATATTGCATTATGATAAGTTGTCATATATTTTCAATATCTCATTAATAACTAATGTCATACCAATACCTGATGTAATGATACATGATAATTTTATTACATTTGCGTTAATATTTAGCACAAATATTTTTTATATAAATAAAATTTTAATACTTATTTAAACATTTTGCCAATACATTGATTATATTATCTTTCTTCAATATTTGTGATGACATCAGATATCTGTAAGTTTTATACCGGGAAATCACTCTTTATAACCGGAGCCACTGGTCTTTTGGGTAAAGTATGTGTCCTATTAATTACTAATTATTCATTTAGTTAACTTACCATCTAGATTTATTGACTAATAAATCATATAATTCACAAAACATAGGCTTTGGTTTGGAAATATGTGAATGAATGCCACGGAATCGACACAATCTATATTCTCGTGCGACCGAAGAGGGGAAAGACGGCCAAAGAGAGGGCCGAAGAGTATATCTCTGATCCCATATTTGAATTGAATGGTTTGCGAGAGTCGGGCAAATGCGACAAAATAGTGGCCATCGCTGGCGATACAGTGGCGCCCGGACTCGGCATTAGTCCGGCCGATAGGGACGAGATCATCGCTAACGTGCATATAATGATCCATTTGGCGGCCTCTGTCCACCTGAACCCTCCACTCCGGGATGCGGTGCAACACAATCTTCGACCAATTGTTCCGTTGATTGAGTTGTGCCATCAGATGAAACGACTTCAATGTCTGGTCTACTCGTCCACTACAGCCATACTTAACGGCTCGGACTTCGCTGACGAGAAGGTCCATAAGAATTTGGTGGTTTCGCCCGAATATATGCTAAAAATGTGCGATTCTGTGTCCAATGAAGTGTTGGACAAATTCCGAAAGTTTTTCTTTAGAGAGTTTAATAATACTTATTGCATATCAAAAGCATTGGCCGAACAGCTTCTGCAACAGGAGTCCAATCGACTTAACATTGTTATCGTCAGACCGTCGGCAATATTGTGCGCTTATGAGGACCCGACTCCGGGTTGGCTTCAAGGCATTCAGGGCAGCACTTCGGCTGTGGTGGCCGTCGGTCTCGGACTCATGAAAGTGTTTCCGTCCCGAAGGTTTGGCGCTCAATGTGTAATACCTGTTGATTTTGTGGCCAACGGACTAATTGCCAGTGTTTGGTTCAATTGTAAACAATGGTTAGTTGACTATTAATATATTGCTAAAATCAAATTAAATTATAAAATAAATATATTTATATAAACAGTGAACCAAAACTTAAAGTATATCACTTGACTACAAAGACAAACCTCTCACCGCCGATGAGAGATATAATGAATGGCATTAAGAAAAACGCTCAGAAGTTTCCATCGATAAGAGTTTTAAGACCACCTAGGTTAATGTTTATGCAAAATAAACTCAAAATCCAATTAGAAGTGTATCTCAAACATTGGATGTTTGCTTATATCGTACAATTCTTGTCCAAACTGTCGGGCATTAAGACGGGAATTATGAAAATTACAACAAAGTTAAATCACAATATGAAAGACATCCGACTATTTATGAAGACATCACCAGAATATGAGATCACAAATACATTCGCTCTTTTGGATCAAATGTCAGAAACTGATCGTCGGATCTTTGGCTTTGATATCCGGGAGATTGAGTGGAAAAAATACATTGAAAACTATTGGTTCGGTTGCCGACGGTTTATACTGAAGGAGACCGACGAAGACATGCGGAAAGCGAAGAAAATCTATAAGAAGTTTGTTTTATTTAAACATATATTTATTTAATAATAATAATTGATTGTAATAATAATTTTTATAGGATTTATATCAGATACCATATAATGAACACACTTTGGCTGACATTCTCATCCCTAATGTTATACATGTTTTTCTATGTATTTTGCGATTTGATTGAATTAGACTTCTTCTTACCGACTGTTTCCACACTTCTTAACCCGACTTCGAGTATGGATTTGATAAGACTTTTGCTACTTATAGTATCCCTGGTCTTTGGCTATAAGTTATCCGATTTAATAGTGTTATAACAAAGTATAGCAATATAGTTAATATAATTATTACAATAGGTAATAAAATCCTCAATAATAATATTAGAATAATACAGATAATTTACATACAGTAGTATTCATATTTTAACTATCATGACTAATTTATTTATTTTACATGATTTTATTATTTGTTACAAAAAAAATTAAAAAACAATACAAATTATACTGTATAATTGTAATGTAATTATGGTAAATTTATCGAAAAACTATGTTAGAACAATTTGGATAAAGTTCTGACTTTACAAATGTGCGACATTTACATAAAGAAATAATTTAAAGTTATATATAAAGTACAATATATTTGTGATATAAAGCACTTTACATTAACCTAACTGCTATAAACGTATTACAAATGAGTTATTAATAATAACATATTATAATTGTAAACCCCAGTATGTTAAAAAGTTCTCACTAAAATATTATCTATAAATATTATATTTTATTAAGACATGATTACAGATCTGTTTAAAAAATAGTAAAATATTTTACAATATTTAATTTAATACAATGCTTCAAATGAAATTAAGGTTAACTATCTCGTTGGGGATATTGTGAGTTTTATTCAATTCTAATCATGGTACATTCATCATAACTTTAGTGGAAAATCTTACAAAACCAAATATCACCATTTATTAACATAATATAATATTATATTAACTGATGTTTCTGGAAAAATACAAGGAAAACTATTGTAATAACTTGCTTTATAATATGGATAATTAAAATTATATAATAAAATGTATATTTTATTTTAATTGCGCAAATTTATAAAGAATTGTTATAAATTTATTTGCCACAAAATTTTAACATTTTGTCAATACGTTTATTTTATTAACATAAGTGAGAGAGAGAGAGAGAGAGAGAGAGAGGTTTGCGATGACATCAGACATAAGTACATTTTACACCGGAAAATCACTTTTTATAACCGGAGCCACAGGTTTTCTGGGCAAAGTATGTGTTCTATTAATTACCAATTATTCATTTTGTTAAACAATCATCTAGATTTATTAACCAATAAACTATATAATCAACAAAAAAAAACATAGGCTTTGGTGTGGAAATATGTGAACGAATGCCACGGAATCGACACAATCTATATTCTCGTGCGACCGAAGAGGGGAAAGACGGCCAGAGAGAGGGCCGAAGAGTATATCTCTGATCCCATATTTGAATTGAATGGTTTGCGAGAGTCGGGCAAATGCAACAAAATAGTGGCCATCGCTGGCGACACAGTGGCGCCCGGACTCGGCATTAGTCCGGCCGATAGGGACGAGATCATCGATAACGTGCATATAGTGATCCATTTGGCGGCCTCTGTCCACCTAAACCCTCCACTCCGGGATGCGGTTCAACACAATCTTCGACCAATTGTTCCACTGATTGAGTTGTGCCATCAGATGAAACGACTTCAATGTCTGGTCTACTCGTCCACTACAGCCATACTTAACGGCTCAGACTTTGCTGTTGAGACGGTCCCGAAGAATATAGTCATTTCGCCCGAATATGTACTAAAAGTTTGCGATTCTGTGTCCGACGAAGTGCTGGACAAACTCCAAGAATTTTTCTTTCGAGATTTTAATAACACTTATTGCATATCAAAAGCATTGGCCGAACAGCTTCTGCAACAGGAGTCCAATCGACTTAACATTGTTATCATCAGACCATCCGCTGTATTGGGTGCGTGTGTGGAGCCGACCCCGGGTTGGCTTCAAGGACTTCAGGGCACCACTTCTGCAGCCGTAGCCATTGGTTTGGGTCTAATGAATGTATTTCCGTCCCGAAAGTTTGGCGCTCACTGTGTAATACCCGTTGATTTTGTTGCCAACGCTTTGATTACTAGCATTTGGTCCAATTGTAAGAAATGGTTCGTACATTTGTAATCTGTTAATAATTATTGTAATTTTATCATGTTATATTATAATTTGCATTATACTTTAATATAATTATAAAGTGAACCAAAGCTTAAAGTATACCACTTGACAACTAAGAGAGACATTTCCCCGCCGATGAGACATCTTATGACATCGGTTAAAAAGATTGCTCAAAGGTTCCCATCAAAGCGAGTTGTAAGACCACCTAGGTTGATGTTTTTGCAAGACAAACTAAAACTACGGCTAGAAGTCTATCTTAAACACTGGATGTTTGCGTTAATAATGCATTTTTTGGCCAAACTGTCGGGCATTAAGACGGGAATTATGAATATTACTGAAAAAATGAATCACAACATGAAAGACATCCGACTATTTATGAAGACATCACCGGAATATGAGATCACAAATACGTTCGCTCTTTTGGATGAGATGTCAGAAACGGATCGTCGGATCTTTGGTTTTGATATTCGGGAGATTGAGTGGAAAAAATACATTGAAAACTATTGGTTCGGTTGCCGACGGTTTATATTAAAGGAAACCGACGAAGACATGCAAAAAGCAAAAATGATTTATAAAAGGTTTGCATCATTTATCTGATGTTTTTATATTGTATTAAAAAATGTTTTCTGTAGGGTTTATATTAGATATCATATAATGAACACTCTTTGGCTAACGTTCTCATCCCTAATGTTATACATGTTTTTCTATGTAATTTGCGATTTGATTGGTTTGGACTTCTTTTTGCCGACGGTTTCCACACTTCTTAACCCGACTTCGAGTATGAATTTAATACGACTTTTACTACTTATAGTATCCCTGGTCTTCGGCTATATCTTATCCGATTTAATAGTGTTATAATAAAATAATATTTATATAAATAATATTTTATATTTATTAATAAAATTTACATATTTACATGTATTTGTATATTACATTATGTTAATTATAATTTCTTATAATAAAGTTGATATTTTTAATAAACTTATATAAAATATAATAATTAATTAAATTATATGTTTATATAATAGGTTAATTAATAAGAAAGCAAAAATTATTTTATTGTCACCAAAATGATAAACATTATTTTTAAAATAAAATATTTTGTTAAAATAATTATCTACACTCAATATTCGTAACATTTTATTAATTTTTTAATTATTAGAAAATTACTGCAAAAATATACTTGCAAATAAATTTGTAATATTTTTGTTATACAGATTTGTATTGATAGTATTACAAAAACTATGTTAATGATTATGATTTAAATAAGATTTTTTCCGTGTGGTTTTTTAAATAACTCTGTTTTACACTTATTATGAAATCATTGTTTTTTATTATAATTCCTTAATTTGTCAGAATATGTGATGAAATAAGGTTTTTTCAAAGGTCTATGTAATATATTCATCATAAGCAATAATTTAATGAAAAGTTCAAAAATATATTTTGTTTATAAACATTTTAGTTAATATAAAAATAAATGATCATAATATATTTAATTATTTGTTGACCATGTTTAAAGTATTGATTGTACTTTTATTGACATTATCTGCAGTCAATTCTGTAGATAATGTCAATAATAAAACATTACTGGAAGAAAATGTTAGATATTTTATAAATATAATCCGCGATAACTTGAAACCAATTTTAACAAAACTTGAGACAAAGAAAAATATATCAACTAATTGTTTGCGATCATTGCATCACACCATCGATGAGGCCTATCGTATGAATTGGTGGGCTATTGAACGTACGTATAATTATATTGATAATATTTATGTTGAAACATGTATGAAAGTTAAATAATTAAATAAACTAACCATGCTAAACATTTGTTGGTCAAGTATTTGACTCGTGGGGTCACTTTCCAGTGGGCTTTATGGACGGCACGTTCGGAGCGTTAGGCGATTTTGACCAATGCCTTAGAGTGAGCACCGATGACAACACCAACAGTGAACTGCAATTTGTGGGCAAATACTGTAGTCCGCGGTTTGAGCTGCCATTTGACGCCGACTTTAGACAATCAAACGACTCGGTCTATAGGGAGGCATTCAATGCCTTCTCTCAGCTTAAAGAGCGTATGATTACTAACGCGTTTTGCATACCATCTCTCTGTACGCCCGCAGACTTGAAATCAATTTTAGTTGAAAGTAATTACATATATTTTTAATTATGATTTTTCAAAACTTTTCAATATTAATACCAGTTTACTATTTCTCAATCAAATAGTTTTCAAACCATTTAACGTGAAAATTCATTTGGAAAATAAAGATTGCTTTCACAAAGACGAAGAAAGTCCACCCATGTCTTCATCGCAGAAAATACTTTTGTAATTTACATTTAAGTATACTTATAATTGTTTAACATTATTAAATAACATAGACATTAAATAACAGTACGATATTTAAAATGACAACTAAATTAATTTTTTTCAATTCAGATCTTTTGTAGTGATTACGAGTGCGTTAGTAATACTGTCCACTATTATGGACTACTTATACAATGGCGACGACAATCAATTGGGAAGACTATCACTGATTGTCAAATCATTTTCACCGCAAAGAAATTTAAGCGATTTCTTGGCCGATAAACAACAACCAAAAAGCGATGATTTTGTTGACTTGAGTTACTTTGACTTTTTGAAAGTTTTAATTTTAATTTATGTCATCACAAGTCATATATTATTGAACGGTTTACTCGCGTTTCCATTAAGCATATGTAAGCGTTTTTAATGTTATATTCATTAAAACGTGATCACAAAGATTAACACTAATGATAACATTTACCATTAAGCTAAACACAGGACAACATTAGTATTGGGCGGAGATTTTGCCTCTCAAATCATGATGAATGCGGCCGTTTTTATTGAGCTAGTGTTTTACATGAGGTGATTAACATTGATATTTGTAACAATATGTGAACAATATGTCCATTTCATTAATAGCGGAACTCTGGCCGCAATATCTGGCCTTAAATACTTTGAGAGCCGACATAAAGTGCCTTTTAGTTTATATATTATCAGTCGAGCGGTTCGGTAGGTATTATTGGCCCAAACATATAACCTATTATTTAATTACTGTATAAATTACATTTTAAATTTAGTATCGTTCCCGTATTATTGATAACAATAGCATTTAACACACTATTTGTATACATGGGCTCCGGACCGACGTTTAAATATTATTACCAAGTTGAAATTGCCAATTGTGACCGAGCGCTTTGGCAAAATTTATTATTTATTCATAATTGGTTTCCCGTGCCCGAACAGGTACAGTACATTTCAATATTAAATCTAATCAAATAATTCACTTATAATATTAAATCGTGTTGTATTAATTGTATGTAAAGTGTGCCTATTCAACATGGTTTATATCGGCTGAGATGCAACTGTTTATACTATCGTATTTCGGGCTCACATTATTGGCAAAGAGTTGGAAATACGGAGTTATTTATTCAGCATGTTTTATAGCCCTGGGAATGATAGTGCCCGGAATTTTGACCGCTTATTACAATATCCCACCGCCTATTATACGGACAATAAATGAAGGCATGTATGTATTGTACTTTATCATGCTCATTATTATTTATACTATTTTTTTTTTACTAAAAACATGATATTAGGTTTTAGGCCTAAAACTTAGGTTTTATATATTAATTTTTAAAGAATCTAACTCGTAAGTAATATTGACAAAATAATCTAGTTTATAATTTAATAGATTGGACGAAGAACAAAAAGCGCATATATACCATTGTTCCACTTATTCCCATTTGACCGAATACTTTATGGGATTATTAACCGGTTATATTATTGTCAAAATTAACAAGATTACTCTAAGCGATGTATGTACTTTTGAAACACAATTCACTATATTTAATATGATAAAAAATATTCCCATTTGACCGAATACTTTATGGGATTATTAACCGGTTATATTATTGTCAAAATTAACAAGATTACTCTAAGCCTACATACATGAAAACTTTGTGTTAAGTGATATAAATTATACTATTTTTAGTGTAATTAATTTTTACGTGTGTAAATAAAAGTTTCATGTGCGTTTTATAGTATAGTTATCACAATAGCAACCATAGGTTTAGTTGTATTTTCTCCACATATATAATCAATGGTTACAATGTTTACGATTCAATGAAATTATTAATATTTTATTCATCATTTATGCGACCCCTCTATACGATTGGCATTTGTTGGATAACTCTATGTCTCGCCAAAGGAAACAAAGGTTTTAAAACATTTGACAAAATATACAGTATAAGTATTTTATGTATCTCACGTCAGGTCCGGCCAAGATATTTACCATATTTCAATATTTGGGAAACAAGCGCCTAAGTAAATTGTGTTTTGCGGCCACCATGGTCAATATTGAGTTCATTCGCTTTTATATAGTGTCGGGCAGAGTACATATTACCAGGATTCCTAATTTGTTTCTGGTATTATCAATATATCAGGCCAATTTTAGTCTAAAATCAAAGCATGATTCAATTTCTATTAAATTATCTTGATTAATTTTATTTCTCTTTTTTGCAGCTGGTCAATATAATTGGTTTTACAGTTTTGTCACTTGTGGTTGGCTTTATAATCCATATTACGATTGAAAAGCCATACAATAATTTACTTATCAATTATTTGATATCACGTAAAAAAGAAAATACTGACAAGAAAGTAAAATAAAAATGCCCATGGTTATTATAAAGAATTAGCAAATATATGATACTCTTTAATATATTAATATAATTTAATTGTGTAAAATTTATCATTTATGTTAAATGAATATATAAATGCAATTTATTGATTTGATATTCTTTGAAACCAATCATTAAATAAATGAACGAGTTAATAAAAGTACCCATTTGGAGGTCAATTGATAGCAAATAATTTTTTATACAAAATTTTATTTATTTAAAAAGTTAACATTTATTATTATCTTAGATAATAAATTATTAATTAGATAACAATGTTTTCGATAATACGATTTTTATTACAAAATATTACACAATTATTATTATTCCACAAATTAATGTTTAACTGTATTCAATTCATTTAATTGATTGTTATCCTTAATAAATCCTGAATTTGCATAACTATTTCTATCATTTTCATTGTGACTATTATTGTTATTGACGTCTATTTCCTTACCATTTGATGAAATATCTATTTTCAAAGCAATATTTTGGTCGTATTGTCCTTTCGATGGTTTTTTGCCTCCGATTAACAAATCTGTAGTCAATGTCGCGAAGGGTTTTGTTATAATGATTGCACACAAAACCGCCAAAATGTATGTAATTATAAAGTCGGAGATAGAGCTCGATAACTAATTAAACATTCAGTAGAAAATGTGTTTTAAAAATTAAATATTAAATAACATGGAAATTATTGTTAATAATAATTATAAATTTTTAAATATAACTCACCACATAATAATCATTATAAGTAACTTGTTCTCTTAAAGTACCAAGTCTGTACACTATGACAAACATATGTAACTGAAATAAACAGTAAATAATAATGACTGTAAACAGCAATATATAAATTATAAAAATACTTACGATATATATTTCAAGCGCCAAATTATTGATTACATTAAATCCCTTCCAACCCATTATTTTATTTATTATTTCTGTAGAAATAAAATATAAAAGTATATTTATTAATTATAAATTTAGTTAAAATATAAATTGAATTTTAAATATATTACCGGCTCTACCGGTGGCACAGGCGTAGAAAAGCCAACAAAATCCCGATAAGTAAAACACTTTATGAATTAATAGATATAAGTGTTGTTCGTATCCATTAAGTCGTGTATATCTATAGCTAAAGTGCATAAAGTCTTTATTCCACCAACAGATACAAAATGTCATCGAAAATGTCAACAAAGATATGATCGTCTCTCCTATCCGTCCGCCTAAGTATGCCTTCGGGTGCCGACGGATAGCATAACCCATGAGAATACCGATGATATAAGTTTGAAAGTACGGTAAAGATGACCAGTAGTGATAAGTCCAGGCGCTTATGTTAGAAGAAGTAGAGTCTGTGGAAAATCCCTCATAAATGTGAGGAATAGAGAGACCGAAGCGCAGAATGAGAGGAATGGATACTCCGATCGCCAATAGGAAGACAT
>CAJPIZ010000361.1:0-26396 GCA_905368565.1 Medioppia subpectinata
CCTCTCTCTCTCTCTCTCTCTCTCTCTCTCCCTCTCTCCCTCCCTCACTCACTCACTCAATCTCTCCCTCCCTTTAATTCTCTTACTTTTCCCTTAGAAAACATTTTTAAAGATAATTACAGAATTTTCTCTTGTCGTCGAAAAATGTTATGAAACGTGTTATCAAAGTAACGATATTTAGTTTTTCTATCGATTTATTTTTATACACTTTTCCCATTAAACTGTGTTTTATATTTTTTGTGAGAACTTGTCTTTAATTTAGTGTTTAATTTAGTTTTTCATTTATTCACTCACTATTGTCTCTGTTTTGTTTCACTCACTTATTATTGAATCAATCGATTTGTCAATTTGTGTAGTGATTCGGGAGTGAGTCGATTGTTGGCTCTCTCTCTCTCTCTCTCTCTCTCTCTCTCTCCCTCTCTCTCTCTCTCTCTCTCTCTCNCTCTCTCTCTCTCTCTCTCTCTCTCTCTCTCTCTCTCTCTCTCTCTCTCTCTTTCTCTCTCTCTCTCTCGCACTGAAACTCTTTCAGACGACTTATTAATGTGTTATTTAATAGCGATGTGTGAGAGGAAAGAGAAGACAATCGTAAGACTAACAGAATGTGAAGAGAAAAAGCGTTATTGACTCTAAACTTTATGAACAAAATACGGATGAATTGTTTTCAACTAATTATATGATACGCTTATAATACCGTACTTTTGTGTTTAAATGGCTTTCTTGTCAATGTATTCGAGAGTACATTATATATCTATTCGGTGTAATAGTCTCTCATCTCTTACTGTCTCTCACTTTTAATGTATTTTAACATTTCGTTCACTACTCGAACAGATGTAGTGATTATTACAACTTTCAGTATTTCCAGTTTTCCTTCACAATCCTCTCGCTCTCTCACATACTCTCTCTGGACTTCTCGTTTGCCAACCACTTCCTCCCCTCCCTCTCTCGCAAACACATATTCTTTCTCAATATATCGGTATACGAGTTGTATTATAACATTTGGTTACCAATAGTTATACAATATTAAACGCTATATACGTGTGTATAGTATAATATATGGTGAGCACCGCCACCACCAGCAGAGTCTATGGTGTGTTCGTCCGTTTCACTACATCGGCGTTGTAGTCGTCGCTCATTTTGTTTGGTTTTGTGCACAACGTATCGGTGCTGTTGTCTATGTACTAGAGTTTGAGTCTCGCAACCGCTGCTGGAAGTGGTAGTACTACTGCTCTCTCAACCAATTCTTGAACCAATTCTCTCTCATACTCTCTCTTTCCAACTGTATATACCCAACAGCAGTGGCAGCGAAACAGCAAAACAAAAGTTTTTTTATTACCAGTTCTCTCCTATCGCTGTATATAACAGTAGTATTCTATGTGTGTACGAGTTCTGGGAGTCGTTTCCCCAAAAAATCAGTAGTGGATCTCTTGACTCGCACTCACTCTCTCCGCCAGTCTCTCTCTCCCACTCACTATCTATCATATGAGTGCAGAATTCACATCGACTTATCCATTAAAACAACTGTTTTCTTCAATTCCTCTCTTCCTATCGCTCTCTTTATCCCCTCAACTCTCCGGTGAAAAGCCTTTGCTTTTCATTTATCATCACTTGTTTCGTATTCAGTCGTAAAGATTTTTTATGTTTTTGTTTTCTCCGTTGAGTTTTTAATTCATGTTTTTGTTATTTAAATGCTTTATATTTAACACAAATATAATATTTCTCTCGCGATATTAGAGTGTTATTGAGTTTCAAGCCGTGTGTTAACGCACTTCATATTCATATTAAATTCTTACGATATTATTGTTATTTTAAGTCATATTTTTCATGTTTTCCTAAAGCCTCCGATGTATTCATGAGAGAGAATAAAATGTATTTTCAATTTATATGAGTGGAGAAAAAAATAACTATCAGAATATTGAAGCGATTTGTTTGTGATCTATCGGTGATATATTTATAGATTGTGTTTTGAAAACTTATAGTTGTTATTAATAAAAATCCAAACTACTGATATTTGCATCAAATTCTATGTCTATCTTGAGATACACTCTCTGCGAAGACATAAATAATATTTGTAATAAACAATTGTCTTTCACTCATTCTCTCTATCTCTGTGCCACTCGTGCGATGGCAATGAGTTGAGTGTCTCTCCCGTCGCATATCCACAACACAATTCAATAAACACATAAGTGTTTGGTTTCATGTGATAAATATTCATACAATTATATATTGCGAACCGAAAGAAATTGTTTGACATTTCTTGTTATATTGATTAGTAATTATAAATTATAATAAACAGTAAAATCGTTGGAAATTGTTGTTATTATTAATGTTGAATATGATGTCCGCTGTGGCGATGGCATCACCGGTGATGGGATTGTTGTAGTGGTTGTTGTTGTCGAGTGCCTATGAGAAGAGTCCCTATCAACTGAGCGCCCGATTGAAAGAAACTGTATGTTAAACTCACTGTACTGTATGTTATGTATGTGTGTGTACTGTATGTTGTGTTGGTTAGTGTGCGATAAAAAAAACTTAATATCAAATCTGTTGGGATGTGGCCATCAGTGTTTGACGCATGCAATACATACAAAGCATAGGGTAGTGTATATCTGGCCGGCCTTCAGTTGTCGTGGATATCAATACGACTAAACACTACTAACTCCACTGTTTCCCTACTTTTTTCTATGTCTCACTCACTCACTCTCTCCCTCTTTCTGTCTCTCACAACACAAACCCAAAGCTCTACTCATTCTCTCTCTTTTGTATTTTATATCATAAGTATTTTATACTCAATATATATATTATATATTTTCTGTATTTTTGTTGTTATCTCTATTTTAAGGCTAATTTTTTCTTTCACACAACACTCACTCACTGCCTGTCTATCTGTTTGACTATTTCCTAAAGTCCTTCTCCAGTGTATTTATACGTCTTTATCACTCAATACGTACACTCTTTTCCTCTCACTCTTCTTCACTCAATATTTTATTTCACTTGATTTTGTGTATAGTTTTCAAAATACTCTTCACATTACGTATTATTTTATATCTAAATTATTTTTTGTGTTTAATTTCTTTTTATTCACTCTTCACTTACTTTTACAGATATATATATATATTTAATGCCATTTTTATTCCCAGTGTTTGTGTGCCGTTACGTCTGAACCAGTTTTGCTCTGTCTCTCACTCTCTCACACACACACTCTCCCACTTTATTTCATTTCAGTCTCATTTCTCTCTCTAAAACAAATGTTTTTCTGTCAGATTTCCAATTATTTTTAGCCACTCTTTTCCAACCAAAATATTTATACTTTAAGTTTTTGTTTTGAATGTGTTTTGTTTTTATTCTTCTTGTGTTACTTCAGACAAACCTCTTCTCCATCTCTTGTATCCAAAGTTTTCATCCCTTAAAGCTATGACTATTAGCTGACAGTCGGGTCTTATAGTTGTTGTTATTGTGTGTGTGTTTCTGAAGTCGAAAATCATATTTTTAATGCAATCATTTTAGCCGTGCGTTTGTCTTGAATACCCATATTATATATGAAATCTATATACAAGTGATCCATAATTGTTGTCTAAATATAATATAAAAAATTATCATTTCCAGTGTTGTTTGCAAAACGATTTATTTGCTTGTGTTGTGTGTGTTTTGCTGGTCGTCGTCGTCTTCGCATTCAATTGGTTGTGAAGTTTTAGTTGTGTTTTGAAAATAGACGACAAAACACAAGACACGAGTGATATCTTATTGTTATATCGTTTTCGTTGTTGAAGTGATATTAAACATAGAAAAAATTGTTTGACAAAAACCAAATATTGAATCCATTGACTGCATATCTAATCCCATATTTGAATGAAGAGCGACAATCTATCGTATAGTAAAATATTGCAGCACTCGATCGGCGCCACCGGCGGTAATAGTACGGCCACTACGGGTGCCATCAGTGTAACGAACATGGATTACCATCAGCAACAGCCACCCACGGCCGCCCATAACCATCACCCCTCCCAACAGCACCGCCATAATCAGGGCGGCGGAGGAGGCGGTGGACATAATATGAATCAGACGGCCGGTACGGCTCAGTCGACGACCGGTGGCGAACAGCACAGCGGCGGCGGTGGCCGTCACGCGAGCCGACAGATCGTGGGCTCAAATCAAGGCCGCCGTTCGCAACACAACAGCCAATCCAATAATGTGTATAATAATCGACAAAATAAGGTAACCATTGGTGTTGTTTTTAGTAGAGCCAGTGTTTTAGTAGCAAATTATTATGTGTGCAATGTTTGATGTATTTCTCTCTCTCCCCGTACACTTCCCATTCTCTCTCTCTCTCTCTCTCTCTCTCTCTCTAATGTACGAACAGATAGAGAGACAAAAACATAAAGATATAAAAAACAATACACAGTAGTTATGACTTACATATCACTTCAACAACTCGAACAGATGTAGTGATTATTACAACTTTCAGTATTTCCAGTTTTCCTTCACAATCCTCTCTCTCTCTCTCTCTCTCTCCATAATAATAGGCTTTTTAATATTTGATATGTTATGAAAGTAAATGGTATAAACTTTTTAAATCTCTGGTGTTTGTGGATCTGAAAAATGGTTTGAATAAAATATCATATATTATGGTATTTCTGGAGAGAAGAATAGATGTATATTTGCATTACATTTATGATATGCCAAACAATTTGGTTGAAGACATATATTTTAAACACTGATTACAATCGCATAGAGAACTGTCATAAATGGCGGAACAAAAATGATATTGAGAGGAGAGATACCTAACCAGTGGGTGTTACCCGGCATATACTGGATACACACATACCAGGCATATGTGTTTTACTGTGTTATATCGTTCCCCTACCTTTCCTTTCCTGATTATATTTTATATGTATGTTTTGTGCCATTATTTTGCACACAATTAGATGTGTTGTATTATACAACTTGTATATAATATGAAATGTATGGAAAATTTATTGCAATATGATTTTTATGCATCACATTTGAAAATTGTTTATTTTGTTTCAATCCTTTAACACTACTGTTGTCACAATTGTTTCTGTCAATTGGAGGCATATATTTGAGTCCACAATTTTGAGTCTCATTTTCATACGTTGTAATTAATTTTTAATAAAACATTTGGTGTTTAATTAAAATTTGTATGATTTGTGTTATTTTAAAGCATACAATCATTTTAATTATATTATTTTGGTTTAATCGCAGCCGTAAACTGTGTTCAAAGTTAATGAAATTGTAGTGCATTTTGGCAGTACATTGAGTGCATTTTGGCAGTACATTGAGTGCATTTTGACTGATATATATTTCGCTGATTTATTATTTATCACTTTTGTGGGCACTGATAGTCGCTCACCAGTCAAAGAGCAATTTAGACACATATACCGTTATATCACGCATAGAGCCCGTGACCCAAACACTAGTGAAATACATTATCTGTATTAGTTTTGTTGATTGTATTTTATGAAAAATACCAAATTTGCCACCATTTCTAGAAAATATCCCTCATTTAGGCCATAATCCAGTAATCTTTTAATTATATGGATTAATATTTTAATGAATATTTCATTGTGTGGCTTATAACCGATTGTTTAGTGTATATATTAAGTGTTTCTCATATTACGAACGAATTAAATATATGGGAAAATATGTCCACTTTTTGAACACCATTTATTTAGCTTAATATTTAAATGCATTGTTTGACATAAATTGTTCGACTGATTAATTGATGAGATGGGGGACTATATTATGGGGGCTTTGTTTATGGCAATAGTGGTGATGGTTGGGATGAATGGGTGTTTCCAACGCATCCATTTGATTAAGATATTTTGGTGACCAATGATATTGTGAGCAAATATCATGGCTGGCAGTAGTAGTGTTGGTGTTGTTGTTGTTATTCAGTTGTGATTATAACGAGAATCATCTGTATATGTGTTATAGTTGTTGTATAAATGCATTTGTGTTGCGAGGAATCTCTTGTGGGAAACAATTCATATGATTTTCTCCGTACGTATCGATTGTCAGGAGTTTTTGAGTGAGAAAACGCTTCTCAATGTCCTCAACAATAGTATACTTCATATGAGGAGATATTCTGCGAAATATAAATTCAGAGTCTAATCATTCACTTTCGCTATAAACTCGTGTAAAGTCTTATGCTTTCGCATCCCTTTCGGGATTGAGTCGCGAATAATAAATATTGAAATTATATTTTCCTTTTATTCTCTCCATTGCATGTATTCTTGGTTTTTGTTTTTATGATTCTCTCTCTCTCTCTCTCTCTCTCTCTCTCTCAGTGCCGTTACGTCTGAACCAGTTTTGCTCTGTCTCTCACTCTCACTCACACTCTCTCTCTCTCTGAGATCTCGTTTACATGAATTCCTCTTTCGGATACTTTTCTCTCACTTTTTTCACGAAACACTCCTTCTTTTGAATATACATTAACTAAATATTGATTTTTATGTTCAGAGGTCTCTCTTTCTTTGCATTAGTTTTTTTCTCTCTTTCACTGCTATTATATTTTTGATTCAATTTATTTTCGGCTATTTTTTGCTCGTATTCTCGTTTACGATCGTTTGGCTCTCACTTTCTTTTCTCAGTTCCTTATGATAAATAAATTTCATTTTCTGAACACTTATACTGATTGTACGGATTCTGTTTGGACCCCCATTTAGGCCGTACTTTCATTATTATAATGCCGTTTCAATCGCTGGCTAAAGGCTTTAGTCCTTAATTTTGTTGTCTTGTATTTTATTTTGTGTTTTACTTGTCGTTGTCTTAAAGAAATGTTTTGATTATTCTGTAAATTTAATCAAAAACTTTAACTCAAAATCCCAGTCCTCTCTCCACTCATCGACTTTCATATCCAGCGTTTGCGTTAGTAGTGTATCCATAGATAGCCTTCCGATAAGAAGTTGACATAAATTTTGTGAAGTTTTTAAAATTAAGTTGTATTTTGTTGTGCGAATCGATAGATATTTTTTATATTTATTAATATTTCATATTCTGTGTTATATTATTGATTGCCGTATAGTATACTGGCTTACAGTGTATTGTGTGGTATTTATTGTAGAAATACTGGATTTTATAAACTATTTCTTGTTTGTCTTTTTTGGGAAACAATTTTTCTAATTAAATCTCATATATATTTCTTTATATCATTTAATATTTATTATAAATCCCAAGTATTGTGTATTAATACACGGCTACCGTTATTAAGGCTTATTGTATAGTATTGTTGTGTTATTCCCTTAGAATAAGTTTGATTGTGATTTAATGGGCGAAGAATTTTTATTTGAGTGCCTTTTTCTCTACCATTAGTTTTGATTGTAATTAATTGATAACAGAATAAGAAAATGTATTGTTTTGTTAGTTATCTAATCGACTGATAGACTGTCCCAAAGTTCAGCGCAAATACATATTTATATATTTATTAAATCAATAAATTTATCTAATATTCACATAAAGTGAACGTTTTTTCCCTCCATTTCTGTTATATTATGTACCAATCATTTATAATCTTATATTTAATTTGATTTGAAACATAGATTTTGTGTTAGGTTTTGTGTTTTCCAGTTTTGCTGTTAATTGTTTCTAAACTGTATTATATTTGTCTCCCATTATTTAAGAACAAATTATAGCTCTCTCTCTCTCTCTCATTCTCTGTGACTAATTCTCTGTTAACTAATTATTGTTTAATAAATAGATAACAATTTCTCATGAATTTTCACTAATTAAATGGGATTACTATTTATATCCGTAATTTCCAGCCCATAATATAAACGAGAAATTTTTAATCAAATTTTTTGTTTTATTTTTCATAAATTGCTTTTATATTCTCCAGTGTTTCAGCTTTTTTGTAGACAAATAACTATAAGTGAAATGACTTTTCGGTTTTTGTGTTATATTTAATCAAAAAAGCGAGTCATTGGATGTGAAAATGATTTATAATTTTTTGGTACACTTTTTGCAACAATTTTTTCGCTTAATTACATTAAATCTATTCTATGGTATTCTATGTGTACTAATAGTGTTGCAGTCAATGGTTTATAATACAGTATTCTGTGCTCTCTTTTACGTTTACTATCCATTTAATGGAGTTTTAGTTATATTATTGTTTCCATACAATAAAATAATGTTTGATAACCAAAAAAGCCAATGTATATGTGTTTGTGTCCCAACTCCTGTGCGATACCAACATTTATACAATAATATCAGTATATTTATTATAACGGTTATAATATAACCTCTTCTTCTATGGGTTTTTGTGTGCTTATAATGATTTTGCGCTTATTTTTACGAGTTTTACTCAGACTTTTACTTTCTATACATTAGTTTAGTATTTTTCTCATTCATTTGCTCTGAAGTCTCATTTGTATTATTTACTGAATATATAAAATGCCGATAAATGGCTAAAATCTAGGGGTAATTCTCTGGGTATTTGGAAATTAATAGTTAAATGATGTTATTTTGATTTAATTCTTGTTTATTTTTTTGTTGGGAATTGTAAACTAATGAGGGCTTGAGATTAAGTCACTCGTAATTTACATGTTTTAGCAATGATTTTATTCAATTGGATTTATGCAAAACAAATTGATATATTATACACATTGGCGTTAGAATTACTGTTTAATTAACGCATTAATTATTTACAATAAGATATGTTATGCGATATTTTCCAAGAAATTTACTTTTGAATTAAATTATCGCCCATTTTTGTAGACACTATTAAGATAACGATAATTTATACGGTGAATATTTTGATGATATTTTACGTGTAATATATGTTTTGTATTTTATATATGAATTAATATAATGATAGGAAATATTTGTTGTGTTGGTTTACCACTGGAATTGTTTGCCACTGAAATTCCGATGAAATTGGTGCCACAATTTTGTGGTACTTTTGCTTTTGTGTGCAATGCTTTGCAATGCAATAAAATGCACTCATTTTTGTATGTCATAGAAATTGTTGAATTCATTTGAAATACATGTCTAATAAAACATCGTTTTCCCGACGACTCTAGTTATTAAACGAAGTTTTGAGTCTCTATTGTGTTATAGTATGTAAGATATGAGGAGTTTATCGTCACAAATAAAACAGTGTTTTAGGTTTTAATAATTGTCTTAATAACTATTGTTTCCACACTTTTTCCATGTTTTCATATCTAGTGCACTGATAGTCCTTTTCCTCCCCTCCCCTTCAACTATGTCGTCTCTCTCTCTCTCTCTCTCTCTCAAAACGAAATAACGAATAATTTTTATTTTCTCTTTTTATTTGAAAACTTAATTTCTATTTTTAAAAGCATTCAATTCTTGATATGTGTTNCCATGTTGTTTTTTGTTCTCTCTCTCTCTCTCTCTCTCCTACTGTTATTTGTGATGAATTATATCTTAATTTTTTATTTCCTTTTTAGATTCTTTTCCATTGAAATACTCTTTTGCTTATGTGTTGGAAATGTCTTCACTTGTATTTGTTATTAATATATCTGTTAATATATTTAATAATTTTGTCTTAAATTCTTATCTCCTTTTATGTGAAATATGTTTTGTTTGTCTTCATCTCTAATGACGCAAAATATATACAGAATTTCTTTGTAATTCACAGTATTTTTCAATACAATAATGAGGTCTTATGTACTAATGTTAATATAATTGAGTTGTGATTTAATATAGATTTTCTTCGCATATATTATTGTAATTATTTTCTCATTTCATTAAATATTAGATTTCGCTTTATTTGGTATAAAATTATGAAATAATTACATCTCTAAATGATTTACGAAAAATACTTTTTAATATTTCTTTATTATCGCATATATTAAATGTAAAAATAATAATTCACTTTATTTTTATTTCTCAAGTTATGAATCAATACTAGAATCTCATATATTAAATAAATTCTTCGTCTCTCTCTCTCTCTCTCTCTCTCTCTCTCTCAAAACGAAATAACGAATAATTTTTATTTTCTCTTTTTATTTGAAAACTTAATTTCTATTTTTAAAAGCATTCAATTCTTGATATGTGTTTTGCTATTCAATGTTTGAATAGTCTCTGCGATATATAATATTATATAAAAATTCAATTGAATTTTTGCTCTCATTTCTGTCACTTAACACGAATTGAAATATCCATTGAAAATAGAAAATTATGTAAATTTTTATATAAAATCTAATCTTTGATTTCAATTCTATGTGTTTAATACAATTTGATATAAAGTTTACATAAATTCATGCCTTTTATAAAAATAATGTATTTATTTATGTTTTTCAAATAATTTTTGCATATTTTGATATAAATTACAATATTATTAATGCGAATCTCATTGCAGTGTATTTTGTGTCTATTAATTGTGTTTTGATTCAATCATATTTATCAACACATATTTGTCTTTCAGTCCCTAATATGAAGTGCGGACTAATTATTACATTCACCAGAATTTTTGCCGATGTATTACTTGAGAAATACTGTGATATATTGGATATATTTCTAGATTTATATATATTGTTTCTCTCTCTCTCTCTCTCTCTCATTGTTTTCTATTCTTAGCGATTACTCAATAAATTTTCCTTTTCTTTAAGTACGAGTGAATGATATTTATATAATATTTTTGTTTTTTATATCCATTTATTATTGTATTTCTGTCGGTCTTCTCAATATATCATTCGTTGAAATTCATTGCATTTCATACGAAATGAAAGCCATGAATACTTACTTTATTATAGTATCTCTGAAATCATAGGCAAATATTGAGTATATTTTAATTTTTGTTTGAAATTCCCGTTGATTTCTGAGTTTTAGTGATTAATATCAAAGTATTTTTGCGTATGTTTTGTATTTTCTTTTGAATATAGCAATGAATTTGATTTAATAATAATATTTTGAGATATTTGTTGAAATCCTTTAGGCTTTTCCTTTATTTAGACGCTATTATTAATAACACTGTTTATATATTATTGAATTAACACAAATTTCATTGTAACGATTAATGCTTATTGTCATTATTATTTCAAATGCGTTCACAATCTATTCAATAGATTTTAATTTTGAGTTTATTTTTGGCGTTTTTTCTCTTAAAAGTGATGTTTTTATATTTAAATGATATTTACATTAAACGAATAAAATGCACTAAATATTTAATGTGTTTTAATCTCTCTCTCTCTCTCTCTCTCTCTCTCTCTCTCTCTCATTGTTTTCTATTCTTAGCGATTACTCAATAAATTTTCCTTTTCTTTAAGTACGAGTGAATGATATTTATATAATATTTTTGTTTTTTAAAAAAGTTTCCCATTTTTTTGAACTGTATATTGAATTTTGAATATAATTTATTGCATTTTATTTTGTTCTCTCTCTCTCTCTCTCTCTCTCTCTCCATAAATTATCATTGATTTCAGATTCAGACCATTAATTACAAAATGGTTGTTAAGTATTGTGAATATTGTGAACAAAATTGTAGTGAATTAGACGTGTGTTTGCTTTTACCGCACATTTACATAGAGATAGAGAACAGCACTTAAACTAATACTAAAGCATTGATTTTGCATTTTTACGGTTAATTTAAATGAGATTCACATTTAATGATAACTAATATAAAAATAAATATTTTTCGAGTTTTAAAATTGCATTTTTTAATAGATTCTGTCGACGAAAGAATACAAATCGCATTACCATTTCATTTACAGTTTATATTCTGGTCTCTATCTCTATATATTAATGTTTGTTATGGACTCTTGTGTACTGTTTTATAAACAGAATACTGTATTTTGTGTATTATTCTCTATAGTGTATAGTTTTGTAATGTGTTTTATCTCTACTCCAGTCGATTAAACACATTTTTGAATTCCGTTTTGTCAGTTATTATATTCTTTTATTGAATCCCATATTTCTCTCTCTCTCTCTCTCTCTCTCTCTCTCTCTCTCTCTCAAACATTTCTTTATTGTTTTCGTTATTCTCTTTTATTTATTATTATATTTAGTGATTCTCTCTCTTCTCTCTCCAACTCTTAAACTTTTTTGTTGCTATTTATGTGATTGTGAAGAGACTTAATATTTCTTTACATAGTATTATTTTTATTTATCGATTGTATTTTATGTAAACCTAATGTATTTTGAATAAATAGCGATTCACTGGTGTATGCGAATAGTGTACACATATTTTTTGTGCCACCGCTTTATCAGTGATATATCAGTACTGTTTTGTGCCATTACTTTAATATATTCTGCTTATAAGCCATTTTGACATTTAGCGGTTCACTGTATGCGAGCATTACTATTGAAATCATAATATCCACTGCCTTTTGCCTTAATATCAAGATTTGAAAATTTTTGATTCAATTGTATTTTACATTTGATTTATATGTCTTTTCATATTTGTGTTTAACTTTTCTTTACTGTTATTTCTCTTCAGTTTTTTTTACTCAACGATTGTTTTTATATACGATTTTTACTATTGTTTCGATGTATTTACACTCAATACAGACTGTATACTAAGAGAGAGAGAGAGAGAGAGAGAGAGAGAGAGAGAGCTGCTGGGATGAAGGAGTAGATGGTGTTTCATATGGGCATTGATTGCAGCGATAGTTAAAGCGTTTGGAGAAAAAAGAGATTCAGAATAGAAATAATATATGAAGAGTGAGTGAAGCGAAATAAATGTACGGAAAATGATTTTCTTTTGTCTCGTTTTTTGGCAATTTATTATCGGATTGTAAGTCATTTTTGGGCCGCATTTGTGCGCTCGCAGTGTATATGTATTGTGTGTCAAATGCTCTGCAAAACTATAATAATCATAAAAAACTTTTGATTCTCTCTAACTTTTATAGCTATTTATTTGGGTTTTAATTTAGTTTTTTTCTCTGCATTTTTCCTTTTAATTTGATTTTTTCGTATTTGAAATGTTGTGTGTTTTGTGCCGTGTATTCAATCCGAGCGTTATTTTATGTTTTATTATTCAATTTATTGTGTTTATAATTAGATCTAATTTTCAAACTTTAATCCAATATAACTCTCTTCTCTGTGCCTAACATTTAAAAGCAATGATCTTTTATATACACCGATGGATGCCATCCTTACAGTCATTATATATATGTTATAATTTAATTTGTTTTTATACACTATTTTTGTAGCAATTTTTTGAAAGGCAATCAAAATTACTTATTTTCTCCTTAGCTTTCATTAAATCTCTAATCAAAATAAACTTTGTTTTTGTAACTCTTTTTCTCCAGTCTTTCACTTTCGACGTTTTTTTCACTGATGTTTTGCTGTTTTATTTTAGATATTTATTGATTACAAAATGTCGTATTTTTCTTCTTTTGTGATACTTTGTGTCGATTTTGGTTTTGAATTGAATTGTTTAAAATGTAAGACAAAAAACGATGTGTTATTTATTCAGATTAGACAACGATTTGTTGTTATTTAAGCGTATTTTTGGGACAATTTTTGTGTATATTTTCTTTATTTCTATTTTATTCGCGATTTGTTTGATATCATAAAAGACATCAGAATTTTATTTTAAATACAGACTCCGAAAAGCAATTTTGGTTTTAATGCCTAAACAAATCCCAATAGTAATGATGGCTTGCGATCTCTCTCTCTCTCTCTCTCTCTCTCTCTCTCATATCGTTTTTTCTGGTAATGGCTTTATGTGTGTGTATTTTGTATAAGCCATAAATGTCTGCATATAATGTACGGCCAAAATGTTGTTCATAGTTGTGTGCATTATTCGCTAATTTATATTGTTATGAGTTTGTAATTAATGTACACTGTTTTCAATGGTTAACCAACTTCTTCGCCAAATAGTTTTTACATATATTTAGTGTTTAATGGCATGAGATTTCGTTATACCGAGTGTTTACTGTACTGTAAATTACATTTTCTGAATCGGAATATATTCTGGTCTCTCTCTCTCTCTCTCTCTCTCTCGAAGCAAATACTTATACGACTAATGATATACAGAATAATAATTTATTGTTTTATTAGCCATCGATTTTAGGAGTTATTCTCTGCCCTTAACTCTCTTTGTGTGACTTTTTTCTCATATTATAATCGTTTGGTTTTCAAAATGAGTTTTTTCTGGTGTTGTTTCAGTTTTAGGGTTGACTTTCTGTTCGCTTCAATAGTCTTCTCGTTTGACAATATTTTTGTGCCATTTCTTCAAACAAATAGTTTTTGCCGTCAATTTGTTTGAATTATTAGTTTTTTGTTTTACTATTTGTTGTGTAGTGTTTCTCGTTTGCCATTAATATTGTATATATAATAAGTTATTATTAATAACGATATTTTGTTTGTTTTAGTTTTTCTTTTGTAATTGACTTCAAAATTTTTGGTCGTTATATGATTTGTTAGTTAACGTGTGATTAAATTTCAGTTGTTTTCTCCCTCTCTATCAGACCTGGAATTGGGATCAAATCATATATTTTTCACACATTTAATGGGTTTTAGCGTTTGTTTTCACTCAATTTTACTCACTTTCTCTTATCACTTGACTTGTAATGAGTTTTAACGTTATGTTTTGCTAATTATTATTATGGCATAAGTTTTTGCGTAAAATTTTTGTTTCGGCGTTGAGTGTGAAATATTTAGTTAGCTATATATCTCTGTCTGAATAAATAATTTTTTGGGTAATAATATTAATACACTTTTGCCTCTATTTTATTGATTTTCAAACATTTATTATATATTCTTTATGTTTTGAATTTTGTGTTTTGTTTATGAAATGTCACGAAAGGCTCTCTGCTTATCAAAAGAGTGTGTTTTTACTTTTTTCTCTTTTTTGAATCATTTTTTACCCGTATTTCAATTGAATGCTTGTCTCTAAAAGTTTCCCATTTTTTTGAACTGTATATTGAATTTTGAATATAATTTATTGCATTTTATTTTGTTCTCTCTCTCTCTCTCTCTCTCTCTCTCTCACACACACACACTCTCTCTCTCACTCTCTCTCTCACTCACTCACTCACTCTCTCTCATTCCATTCTCTCTTCAATGCAATGAAATTTTATAGTCAAATGTTCTGTTATTTAATGAAAACCTCTCTTTTTGTGAGAAGTTTTGCCAATTTTTGTTGTTTTTTATTTTATTTTTTGAATTATTTCAATGAAATGATGACTATTTTGTTGCTGTATTTCACACTCGACTCTCTGCACACAATTGGCTGGAAATAACATTTTTGTAATACTTTTTGCACATTTATTTCACTTTAAATTTGAATTTAATTTTTTTCGCTGATATTCTGATATTATTACACAACAAAAAAACATGATTTGATTATATGATTGCACTTAACATGAATTCATTGAACAAATTAATGTCATTCAAGAAATAATAACAAAGAAATTGATATTTGATTTGCAAATTAGAGATGATTTTCCATTTATTATGCATTTTCTTTAATTTATTCATTTATAGATGTGTTTAAGACTTATTTAATAACACTTTTGGTACAGATATTGAGACGAATGTTATATTTATGAAAATATATTTCATATTTATATCGATATTACTTGATATACATGTTATGATTGATTAATGTATGCATTTTTATAATTAATAATCAATAAGATTGACACAAATACGGCTATAGCTATAGTTAGTGTAGTATTTGTGCCAAACGTTATACTGATTAATGATATTTAAATTTCAAAACTCATTATTTTGACGTTATATAAGAAAAAGTTTCATAAAATCATTAAATCAATACATTTGGTCTCTCTTTGAGTCTTAATGACATCACATGTTTTTAAATACATTATAAAATTGATTATGTTTTACATTATTATATCGTTTAGTAGTTTTTTCTTTCCTTTCTTTATTTAACTACTCTTTTCATTATTGACTCTCTTTTTAGATCGACAGGCAGTCTCTCTCTCTCTCTCGTATTTGAACCATAATTAATAACACGAGCCAATGGGCTGTTAGTGATTGGGTGGGCCCGTAGCGAGAAAAGCCCGGTGCGATTGTCTTTGAAATTACTGTATTTAACTAGTCTCTCTCTCTCTCTCTCTCTCTCTCTCTCTCTCTCTCTCTCGTATTTGAACCATAATTAATAACACGAGCCAATGGGCTGTTAGTGATTGGGTGGGCCCGTAGCGAGAAAAGCCCGGTGCGATTGTCTTTGAAATTACTGTATTTAACTTTAATGTAATATTGAAAAAAGTTATATTTCTACTTTATATATAACGTATATATTCCTCGCATATTATAAATACCATACAATGTCTGAATGGCTGTCTATTTAAGGTATAATGCGATAAATGTTTGAATTTTGAGTTTCTTATGTATTTGTGCTGTATTTTGGCTGATTTTAATCGACGGTTGGATTAAATGTTTTTTGATAATTTAGTTTTGAAGTTTGTATTTGACTCAAAGTCTTTCAATTTTGTTGTTATGTAAAACATATAGTGTTTTAGTGGATATGATTTGCGGAATTTATTCACGATTTTCAGTGTTATGTCTGTTTATTCGTTGAAATTCCGTCAATGAAACCGATATATCGATTGAGATAAACATATTTTGCATATGAATTGCCGTCACAGACATGTACTGTATATTTATTATTTGTGATTACATTTTATATATTTATATATCGCTTGAAATTTATTTTAAGTTTAAAATAGTTTTTTTGGGAGAAAAAATTCAAATCCTTGTTTAATAGACGTTATCTTTGATTTGGACTTTTGAGCCCTTCGTTCACTTAAGACATGATTTGACTCTATTGTGTCTGTAATGATGTTTTGCATAATAATAACGATAATAATAATGAGTTATCGCAAAATTAAAATCTCCACTAAATATGTAATAAATTTCGGAGTCATTTGTCTATATTATAGTTGTATTTGTTTTTCTAAAAATCTCTACTTTTATAAGTACTGCTCATCTGTTTTAAGTCGAAATCAATACAACGTTGAGATGTATACAAATATTTATATCCCAATAGCCGTTATATAAAACACTACTGTTTTAAGGGATTATCGGCGAGAAATTATTTATAAGTATTACTGTAATCGTTATTAATAATAATAATAAAGTAGTTATTTATCAAAAACTATATTCACAGACTCTATCGTAATACTAATACTAATACTGTATGTGTTGTAATAGTCTGGCAAACATTTCACTGAATAATAAAACATTAAAAACAGTCACATATTTCACATAATATATACATTTAAATCCTTGAGTTGTGTCCGAGAAATGAGTTTTTTGCCGAGGATTACAATCCCATTGTATTGAAGATCGTTGTTATCCATTAGCTGATAGTGTGTGGAGTATTGTTTGCTATTACTATGTGTTTGTAGTTTATAACGGAGTGTACACTGTATTGAAATGTTTGCAAACTTATTAAAGAGCGTATAATCTATAATTCCTATTATCGGCTATTTTTAGAGACCAAACGTCAGACATACACACAAAACACGGTCTCTCTCTCTCTCTCTCTCTCTCGAAGTATTTATTTTAATTTCTTTGCTTTTTATTGTGATATTTCTTTGCATTTGTTATTTAATGACAGAGTTTTAGCGTTAATAATGTTTCATAATAAACATTTCTATTAGAAAAACTGGTTTTATGTTTATTATAATTACTTTATAATACCGCGAATTTGTCTCTTATTATTATTTGTTGTATTTTTTACTATTATTTTGGTATTTAGTTTTAATTCAGTCACTAATCGTGAGCTCTTAAACGTCACGAATATTCTGTGAGAGAATATGATTATCGTTTGTTTCAAAGACTGAGGATTTAATATCATTGATATGTTTTGCAGCCATTTATTTAATACTCGTTTCAATTTGATGTTTATTTTTCTTATTTTAAGTCTAATTTAAAGTTTTGCCATTAGTTTTATCTCCATATTTAAGCCCATCTTTTTAGATGCTTATAATTTATGCTTCTCTCTCTCTCTCTCTCTCTCTCTCTCTCTAAACGATTCAGACATTTCAACACTTGAAACAACAGCTCAAAGATGTTTTCAAGCATTTTATTCAACATTTATATTATATAAATATATTATTGTATTGCGTTTATCACATCTACTGTACAGTAGAAATACAACAATAAAAAAATAATATAAAATACATATCGAAATAAAGTCGAACGGAAGAAAAGGTTATTTACTTATTGTTTATAATAGGTTTTAAGGATTTAAACAATTTTGTCGGAGAAAAATCATTTTCAAACAACAATTTAAACTATAAATAGATTATTATATAATAGGATGAAAATGTTGCGCAAACCCTACCCTTCTTTGCTACTAAGAAAACGGGTATTACTTAAAAAGTTATTTTCCTTTCACTGGAAAAGGGATGAAAAGGGAGGGCAACGGTATATGTCTTCAAACAAAAATCTAAACATTAATTTGATTTAGCAATTAGAGCCTAATCGCAAACAACCCAAAAAAATACTCATTCAATACAACAGTAATGTATTAACCGATCGATTCGTAAATAAATATATATCTGGACAAAAATAACTGCATTTTCGTTTCGATAATAATTAGATTGAAAACAATAATATATATAATATTATTAATATATAATCTCTAAAATAGATTAAATTATATCAGAATATATACGGAAAAAATAATTCAAAGTTTTTGAAATAACAATTTACTTATGGATCGATTGGAGCGTAAAATGAATAAAATTTATAAAGAATTTTACAGACATTTCACAAATCAATACAATAATTATTATTACGATATCGTTATTATTACATAAGAATCAATGGCATAGAAACAATACTTTATATATTTTAATAACAAGATTTTGCAGGCAATGTCAGCACATCTCATATACCATACGATCTCTAAAAGTATTAATATATAATAAATTTATAGATTTTTTTCGCTGAAACATACAATTTATACTCAAATATAAATTTATAATGTTTTTGACAACTGTTACAAAAAACCACTCAAATATATCTATCTATAAGGTCTCTCTCTCTCTCTCTCTCTCTCTCTCTCTCTCTCTCNTTTGATTATTGTCATTTTGCTGTGCATTAGAGCATTTGTTTTAATTTGATTTTTATATTAATTTAATGACATATTTTAGATGTTTAAAATTGTTTTATATTTTTATGACATTTGTTTTTGGGAGTGTGAAGAGAGAGAGAGCTAGAGAGAGAGAGAGAGAGAGAAAGAGAGAGAGAGAGATGTAATTGCTGTTTAATGTAATTTTATTCTGCCTAACAATAACATAGATAAATGTTATTTAGCTGAAAGGCATTTGATGCCAAAATTATGCATTAAAGTTGCTTTTATTTTATATTAAATTTTAATATTCTCTCTCTCTCTCTCTCTCTCTCTCTCTCTCTCTCTCCAATTTGAAATTAAGTGAACAAACAATTTTTGCCTAAAATTTATACTTTGCTGTCAATTATTTTGTTTTTTATCAACACTTTCGGAAACATTAAAACATAGACTGAAATATAATTTAATCAAAAATATGGATATAATACACAAATGTAAAGTAAAAACAATTCAATTTAATAATAAAATTCTTGATAAATTATTTACATTCTGTGCGAGAATCTCAACAATTTTTCATTGTGTATCATATTATCTAAAATATTATGTAATTCTGTGAAATTTAAATAAAATTTCGATTATGATAAAATAAAGTTTTAGTCAAATTATTGATACACTGTTTAACATTAAATTTCAAACTACCCTAAAGGCTATGAAAATGTATTATTTTAGTTATAATTATGTCCCACTGTTTGCTATATTTGTTTGTTTTTTGATAATTATTTTTTCTACAGAATATTTTGTAAGTAAAAATTAACTCTCATTTGCATAATATTGTTGTAATAAAAATTCATTTGACTTTTTTGTTCACATCACTAGACATTTAATGAAATGTCAATTCAATTGCTGCGAAAGGGATTAGAAATTTAATTTATTTCGTAAATTAAAGATTAATTAAATTCACTATATATTGAATAAAGCAATCGATATCTAAACCAATATATAATACTTTACTTTATGTCAAATCAATTTAATGAAAATCCTTTACATACTCTCTCTCTCTCTCTCTCTCTCTCTGATATATTTAATGTTTCTTATTATGAAATACAAGCAAATAATATATTGAATAAAATTAATTAATAAAAAGCATTTACATTTTAGTGGCAAATATATTTATCAGGTTATATAACCAATACCATCATGATAATGAAAATAAGTATAATGTTTAGAAATAAATATTACACTATTATAAATAATTTATAATGTACTGTATATTACAATACAAACAAAATGAAAACTTATATATTTGTATAATTGATTTTTTAGCACTAGTTATCTAACTCTTAAGTATATGTCAAATAAAGTACTGATAATATAATAGTTGTTAAAGTATTTCTCTCTCTCTCTCTCTCTCTCTCTCTCCCACATGTTATTCACATAAAACAATACTTATGTCCTTATAATATGACATTATATGGGAGTAAAAAATGAAAATACATTTTTTCACAATTGATTTTTTATAAAACAAATGGAAAAATATTTTAAAACTTTATTGTGATATATGAGGGCAGATAGATAGATAGATAGAGAGAGAGAGAGAGAGAGTATGTAAAGGATTTTCATTAAATTGATTTGACATAAAGTATCTCTCTCTCTCTCTCTCTCTCTGATATATTTAATGTTTCCTATTATGAAATACAAGCAAATAATATATTGAATAAAATTAATTAATAAAAAAGCATTTCCATTTTAGTGGCAAATATATTTATTAGGTTATATAACCAATACCATCATGATAATGAAAATAAGTATAATGTTTAGAACTAAATATTACACTATTATAAATAATTTATAATGTACTGTATATTACAATGCAAACAAAATGAAAACTTATATATTTGTATAATTGATTTTTTAGCACTTGTTATCTAACTTTTAAGTATATATCAAATAAAGTACTGATAATATAATAGTTGTTAAAGTATTTCTCTCTCTCCTCCCTCTCCCACACATGTTATTCACATAAAACAATACTTATGTCCTTATAATATAACATTATATGGGAGTAAAATATGAAAATACATTTTTTCACAATTGATTTTATTATAAAACAAATGGAAAAATATTTTAAAACTTTATTGTGATATATGAGGGCAGAGAGAGAGAGAGAGAGAGAGAAAGAAAGAGAGAGAGAACCATATAATGTTATATTATAAGGACATAAGTATTGTTTTATGTGAATAACATGTGTGGGAGAGGGAGGAGAGAGAGAGAGAGAGATTAGATGTGAACCGAAAACAGTCTCAATAGACATATAAAACGGCATACAAAACTACTGACAGTATATAAAAAATCAATAGATATTTTGTGAATAAATAGTGTATTTCGAGAAATACAGCATTAAATGTAAAGTAATTTTATTATACAGTCTGCACCGCATTTAACAGAAGCACTCGGTGAGTCTAATTTTATTCTGTTATAGCCGGTTTTCTGTTATTCCCGGTAATAGACTTAGACTTAGGAGCTGCCGGTGCAGAAAAAATATTCGGTTATATGCGGTTTTCGGTTATATGTGGGACCGATAAATGCGGTGCAGACTGTATTATTTCTAACAAATTCAATGGAAATTGCAGTCAAACATCGCTATACAATGTGTACGTGTGTCTCAATAAATAGGAAATCAATACAAAGAATATTCTGTTGGTTTAAATTACATGTATAAAAGTTTATGCGAAATATCGATTCAGTTTTGCTTTTTATATCAAGAATTTAGTGAAACTTTTATTAATCCCCTAAACAATCGTTGGGAGACTTAATAGATATATTTGCCTAACAATAAGACTGGATATTTGTTTACTGACAAAACATCTAGATTTGTATAGAATAATCTTTATGGTGAAATGAATTTTCAAAATTGAATTCAAAATTTGAAAATTAATTCCCAAACAAAATGAATATTTAAATTTTGATTTATATTATAAGTCTGGATTTTACTTTTACATAAAAGTAAACATTTATTATAGAATATTCTGCAAAAATAGATTTAAAAATGTATTTTTAATGTTATATTCACTCAGTTGTGTAGGTATAGGGTTGAGCATTTTTGTATAAGACCTTGTTTAGTTTAGTTTAGTTTAAACCCTAGGAATTCATTGTCGATGACATGTTTGCATTAAAAAATATAATTTTGTATTCAAATTAATATTTATTATAATTTAAAATTTTCTCTCTTATGTAAACATTGGGTTTTAATAAATCATTGTGTGTTTTGAACATAAAACTAGCGTTTGTTTTGTAATTTTTGTTTTTTGATAATTATTTGGAATTAGATTTCAATATAAATATCAAGAATTTAATATTTGATGTTTTTTATTGTCCATTGTTTTCAAATTCTGGGATTTTATAATTTTTTGAAAAATCTTTCGCAAATAATAACTTTGATATAATCTAATGTAAATATTCAAAATCTTGGTAATAATAATAATAAAAGTAACAGTACATTGACTTTAGTATAATGTGAGATATTTTAAAATAAATAAATTTTGTAAACATCATGTCAATTGATAGCAATTTGAATGTCAAGAATATTGAGTGAAAGACCAAAAGCGAAAATATTTACTTTTCAAATTCAAATTACAGAATATTCTGTATATTTATTTTTCTGCATATTTATAAATATTCTGTCGAAAACATTGAATACTTGATATTTAATTTCAAACACACAATATATTGTATGATATTTTTTTCTGTTCAAATATTCAAAAACATTCAATTTCGTTGTCAATCATAGAGTAGTTTGTATCAAATATACCATTTTCTTTGCATCACATTTATTTCAAATGGCATTCAATTTGAATACTAGTGTTTTTAATAAACATCAACAAAATAATACGAGTTTAAATTGTGATTGACTTTTGTTGTATACTATAATAATAGTTAAGTATTAAACAATATCAATTTCGACCATAATGGACTAAATTCTATTTACCTAGATTATAATGAAGTACACAAATCGGCTTATTGTTTAAATTTAAATAAAACAACTATAAATACCATGGATGTTTAATGTAGAACTCTAATAGCCAACTTCTAGTTTATTGGTCAATCTGAGTATAAATTCAATAGTTAACCAGATGTTTATTATGTGTGTACAATGAAATAAATCTCAATTTAAAAATTAGATTTATTTTATATATTGCGAGAAACACTAATCAATGACTAATGTTATGTAACACACCGTACAGTATAGCCATATAGTGTACGTCTAATGCATATTACATGTAATGAATTATTGATTAAATCAATACGATTCGTGTGAAAAGTGTCTGTTGAGAGAGAGAGAGAGAGAGAGACTATTTTCCTTTTATGTACATAAGTCTACAGAATATTCTTTGAGATCCGTTTTTATGTCACAGAATATATTATAATAATAACAACGTTTAGGCAATAATTTTATTAATCCATAAAATGTTTTATTTCAATTTTATAACTCTCTCTCTCTCTCTCTCTGAAAAAGAGTTTATTATCTCTTTAATCGTTTCTTTAGTTGATTTCGCAAAAAGCGGCGGTTTTTAGAAATAACAACAAATTTGTTTAAAAACAAAACAAAAATGTAAAATAAGTCGGAAAAGAGTGGAGAATTAAAATATCCCAAAATATTTTTGTATTTTTAAAATAAACACAATAAATGAATGAACGGTTAAAACACTATAGGAAATGACATTTTTGGGGACTATTAATAACTCTATGATTATAGCGATGTGTTGGGGGTAATAAAATTTAAGCATATTCAATTTGCTATTTTAAATACATTGTTAAATTCTCTGTAGTGACAGATAGTGCCAGAAATAGTCCCATGAAATCGTTGCCATATATCGTATGCATATCTGTACTCATCTATAATTGCATTCGTGTTCATTATAAGCGATATCTTAATTATTATAACCAACAGAATATTCTGCATACTATTGTAATATAGTTACAAACAGTGCATTAGTTATAGTGTGTGTATAAATAATTATCGTATGTTGTTTAACGAGCTGAGCCACCAGAATATGCATAGTAAATTAGTGCACACATCCATCTAAATAACGACTATAATTAAATATCTAGATCATTGTTGATTGTGATCGTACCCGTATATGACGGATATTATGATATTTTTAGATATGTTTAATATTTGTATTAAAATGCATTATATGTTTGCGATTAAAAGTAATGTTATATTTTATTGTAGCATAATTTATCTGTGAATTCAAACTTAATTTAAATATTAACTGATTTCAAAAGAGAGAGAGAGAGAGAGAGAGAGAGAGAGAGAGAGAATAAGAGTGTAATAATCTATCATATATTGCACAGACTTTCATCATATTCATGATGTTAAAAATAAATATTTTGTACTGCATAATAAGAATTACATAATAAATCATAAAAATGTAAAAATGTCATCAACTAATCCACTTTTTATAAGTTCTCAAATGAATAAGTGATGAAAACAGAAATAATTTTAAAATTTTATTTAGTCTTTTTAATACATTTACCGATTTTATCGCGGATATATTTTGAATAAAATATATCTATGGTTTTAGTATTAAAGGCATACATTACAGAATAAAGGACTCTAGGTCATTTATTGCATTATTATTTATATCTAAACAGTATTTATTTTAAAATTTGGTTATCTAATATTAGGATATTAAATATTTGTATACATAATTATTGGTCAAACATTTAATTGATAACATGTTATTTTTGAGATTATACATTATTTGTTACCAAATTTGATATTATACCAAATATATGATATGGCAACTCGTCTTATGTTAGATTATGTTCTTTTGTGCATAGGTTTTTTGCAATAATCAAGGTGATAATACAAAATGTAATTTGTACTAATCCTTCGCTCTCTCTCTCTCTCTCTCTCTTTAATTTTAACGTCAATTCTCTCCCTTATGTGATGAATGAGATGTTAGGCTAAGAATTCTCTTCTTCCTTAAGACTTTCCTCTTTTGTTGTCTGTTTTTTATTCACATCTCTCTCTCTCTCTCCTTTGACTTTATTCATTATTTTCAATGCCTTTCTCTTCGCTATTCATGTAATGAATTAACTGAGAAGAAGAGGAAAGAAAAAGTGGGAAAATGAAAGACTTTTTGAATTAAATGTCTTGTGTTTTGATTTCTCAGTCAATGCGATCGCTGGACAATACAGTCGACTCCCATTAATATTACATCAATTCCGTGTCTATTGCCGACTATTGAACATAATATAGAGTAAACGCCAAATGAATAATTAATTATTAATATTAAAATTATTTACATGTTTATTGTTATCGAAATGTATCTGTTTTTTCAATGTCTTTACAATAAAAGTGTGCATCACTTAATAATACAGTGTACATACACTATACACACGACATACAGTATTAGTACAATAAGCTTGAGATTCTGGTATTTTACTTAATAAATAGTGAACAATAAAACTCTGACGAGAGAGAGAGAGAGAGAGAGAGAGATGTGAATAAAAAACAGACAACAAAAGAGGAAAGTCTTAAGGAAGAAGAGAATTCTTAGCCTAACATCTCATTCATCACATAAGGGAGAGAATTGACGTTAAAATTAAAGAGAGAGAGAGAGAGAGAGAGCGAAGNTCTCTCTCTCTCTCTCTCTCTCTCTCTCTCTCTCTCTCTCTCTCTTCTCAGTCAATCTTTTTGCACAGATATATAAATGAGTTGTCATTAGATTTACTTAAGTATAGTTTTTTCAACGGAAACGCAAGGATTATGTGAAATACAAATAATAGACTAGAAATAAAAAAGAGCCGAGAATTGCATTAACTCTTTATTACAACAAATTCTGTGTGTATTTACTTATACCCAACGTATATACACACTGTGCATGTATTGTATATACAGTCTATGCCTTATATAATGTATGTTATCTATTAGTTTTATTTTTCATTTACGCCAAACACTATGTGTTAACTTTATATGTAATGTTTGGTAGTTTTGTGTGTCTTTTCATTATAACATCACTAATGAAATGTGATTTTTATTTTTTTGCCGTTTGTTTCCTGCGGTCAACAATTAAAACCCTAATGTTTTCTTATATTGTTTGTATAGACAATCGTTTGTGTCGGACGTATACCCGGAGTGTTTGAAGTCCTGATTTTAACGTAAGTTTTTGATTAAATTTATAATTTGTTTAATATTTTGTGTAAAGGTTAAGCATGTGCAAAGAGAGCAAGGACAATTTCGCTTGATTTGATTATTGTCATTTTGCTGTGCATTAGAGCATTTGTTTTAATTTGATTTTTATATTAATTTAATGACATATTTTAGATGTTTAAAATTGTTTTATATTTTTATGACATTTGTTTTTGGGAGTGTGAATAGGATGGAAGCTGAGAGAGAGAGAGAGAGAGAGAGAGAGAG
>CAJPIZ010000362.1:0-14126 GCA_905368565.1 Medioppia subpectinata
CTCTCTCTCTCTCTCTCTCTCTCTCTGTCTCTCTCTCTCTCTCTCTCTCTACAAGGTTTCTTTACTATTACTAGTTAGCCATTTTTAAATTTTTAGTTAGCGTGGCATATCACGAGTTTCTCTCAACATTAATATACATGTTAATATACATAAATATGTATATAGCAATACAGTTTATAGTTAGGCATTTAATCTAGGTGGATACGGGGGTGAATAAAAAATAGAGGTTGCTATTATTCATGTCACAGAAACAAGCATCTAATTTTATTTATTCATATATACACTAAATTTGATCATCATCTCCATAGCATACTGCGGACGTACATTACGCTAACGGTTCACTTGTTCGAGGACCGAGATGGAGCCCGAGAAGTGGCCGAGACCTATTTGAGCCCCTGGGCGCTTGACATCGAAAAGGCCGAAAATGTTACCAAGGTTAGAGGTGACACCAGTTGCATTCTACGCGATTCCTATATGGATTTGGCCGGTAATTCGTCGTTGACATTGGCAATGATCAAGGCGTTTGATAAATTAATGTAATTGCATTGATCTTGTTACTTTTGTATAATGAGTTTAATGATTTTTCTTGTTTATCAATGTTTGTAATAAATTTGATTTAATTATAATTTATGTGTATATTATTTACTATTATAAGGTGTTAGTCTTATTTTTATACAACAAATGTAAACTAATAAACTTACAATAATTAATTATGTTTAGAAATTGTTGAAAATTGTGAATATTATTTGACATAACTAAAATATGAGATAACGTTTGACATTAAGTTAATCTATTGAATTCCTTTCATTTTTATGACAATAGAGTTATTAGCAATAAAATGTATATGACATAGAAAATATGGTATTAAGAATAACAACACTGTTCAGTTTTTACAATCTAATCTTATTGGCATTTAGATAATTTAAATAGGTTATTTAATAATATAATATAAACAAATATTAATATCAAATTTGTTTACAGTTCTAAACTTTACGTGTTGAATAACAATTACAAATTACTAAATTCATATTGATTTACAATGCTCATTATAAGTATAAGTTTTACAAAATGTTATATAATTTACATATAAAATTAAACTAATTTTTATTATTACAGTATTTCTATTCACGTCATTTGCTTTCATTTGTAACGTTGTTGGAAATTACATCAATCCATGTCCCATTGAATACCCAATTAAATCACCATGTACATACGGTAATGAAACTTCAGAATGCATAATATATTGCAGGGGTGACCAGACTTTTGATATAAGAGCCATATTAAGCGACCTTAACCATAGACTGCCGGTGGATAGGAAACACTTTAGCAAACTTCACTTAGTAAACTCGGTCACAGAAGAACTGCCGGCTAACGCGTTTGGTGGGATACAGTTTGATTACATTAATATTAATGCAGACAAAGTAAGGCGAATAAACCCGGCTGCGTTTGATGGCACAGCTGCCACCGTGACCAGTTTAACAATTTGTGATAGCCCGATTACCGCGGTGGTTACGAACGATTCTGACCTGTTCGGTTCAATTGACACGTTGAGAGGGTTGCAATCACTCTCAATAATCAATACGGGCGTTACCACGCTGCCCTCGACGAGTGTAGCTGGCCTAAAAAATTTATCATCTATATTGTTTTGGCTTAATCCACTAAAGTCAATATTTTCAAGCGCGCTCGACAATCTACCCGCACTTAAATCGTTGCAATTCTTCGACAGCCCTATAGAACATGTGGCCGAACACGCCTTTACAATAGGCCGCAACACAACTGATCATTTGTTACAACTAGAGTTTGGTAAACAACCCAACGACCTGTTCGACAAACGGGCGTTAGATTCGATTGGATTCCAGACTACGATATTTTTCAAAAAGGGCTCCATCAAATATTTGAATCGAGATGCGTTTGAACCGTTTTTGGCCGCAAACCCCCGGAATACGGTTCAGGACGAGAGCATCGATTGCGCCGATAGTCGTAACCAATGGATTAAAGAGAAATATAAAAAAGTTTGGACCGACTTGAAATGCAAACCTGGCGCGTGCCCCATCGGATTTCCCATTCAATCACCATGTTCATACGATGACCAGCTAGATTATTGCGACATTCGCTGCACGGGTAGCACGAGCTTTGATATAAAAGCAATATTTAGCGATTTAAACCATAGGCTACCCATTGATACGAAACCGTTTCGAATGTTAGATATAAATAACACGGCTATAGAGGATCTGCCGGCCAACGCGTTCGCCGGCATACAGTTTAGGAAAATTGATATTAATTACGCAAAGAATTTACGGCAGATAAATGTGGGCGCGTTTGACGGCACGGCCTCAGCCGTAACCTCCATTGACATCAGTTTGACTCCAGTGACCGAATTGGCCGCAAACGGATCGGACTTGTTTGGCGCCATAGCTATGTTAAAGGCTTTGGAAAGTCTAACATTGATGGAAACAGGCGTTTCCACGTTGCCCACAATGAGTGTGTCGGGTTTGAAAAAGCTTCAATATATTTATTTCCAGCAAAATCCACTTAAGTCAATATCGATTAACGCGTTTAATAATTTACCTGCCCTTCAATCATTGTCATTCAGTTTGAGTCCCATTGAACGCGTGGCCGAACACGCATTCACTGTCGGCCGCAATACTACCCAATATTACCAGAGTTTGAATATTAATCTTGGTAGTCAACCGACCGACCCGTTTGACAGCCGGGCGTTAGAGTCGATCGGATGCCCGACTACTATAACGCTGGGAATGGAATCCATGAAATACTTGGATAGCAATGAATTTGAAGTGTTTCTAAAAGAAAACGCTAAGAATACAGTTATAGACGAAAGCATCGATTGCGCCGATAGTCGTAACCAATGGATTAAAGAGAAGTATCCTAAAGTTTGGGCTGATTTGAAATGCAAATGAATTGAAATTTTTTAATACATAAATAAATATATCCAAAACTTGTTAAAATTATTAACTTTTTTTCAAACGTATTGAACATTAATTAAATTAATTGTACACGGTGGGCATAGATAATGTATACAGTTCAAAATATTTATTGATTTATTAGATTAAATATTGGTGATCGGAATCATTAAGTTAAAGTATTAAATTAAGCTTAAAAATTCTTGTAAATTTTGAACATCATTTGACATAAATAAAATATGAGATAACGTTTGGCATTGATTTAATCCATTGGATTAGTTCCACTTTCATGGCAATAAAGTTATTAGCAATTGAAAAAATGTATACGGCATAGCTATGTTGAAGGCGTTGGAACAACTTACCCTGGTCGAGGCTGGCGTCACCACGTTGCCCACAATGAGTGTGTCGGGCTTGAAAAAGCTGCGCAATATCGGTTTTATGCAAAATCCACTTAGGTCAATATCGGCAAACGCGTTCAACAATTTACCTTGCCTTATTTGTTGTTCAATACGAGTCCCATTGAACGCGTGGCCGAACACGCATTCACTGTCGGCCGCAACACTACTGATCAAAAATTGAATATTGATTACTCAACCGAACGACCCGTTCGACAGCCGGGCGTTAGAGTCGATCGAATGCCCGACTACTATAGCACTGGGAAGTGAAGGCATGAAATACTTGGATAGAAATGAATTTGAAGTGTTTTTGAAAGAAAATCCTAAGAATACGGTCATTGATTTGGGCATCGATTGCGCCGATAGTCGTAACCAATGGATTAAAAAAAAGTTTCCGAAAGTATGGGCCGATTTGCAATGTAAATAAATTGATTTAAAACTAATAATTAAACTTCAGAATTTAATGCAATCAACTTTTTAATAATTTAAATATTATTAAATTTACAAAATATTATTTATGATTTCTGTGTATTTATAGTAGTTATTTGTTGTTTGTTATTTATTGTAGTTATTTACAAAACTTGATTTACAAATCACAATGTGAATTGTTTGATTATAAGCGATCATAATTTAACGCTCAAAATATATTACTGTCCTGAAAATTATATTTTGAATTTGTAACTATAATCTAAAATAAAAATTGAACTTCATAATTTAATTTATTCTGGATTTATTTAATTACAGCTATGGACATTTTACCAAATATTAATACATAAGATCAACAGATAATTAAAATAATGTTATAACCTTATTTATTTTTGTATAAAATTTATTTAATGAAAAATATTTTCGTTGATTGTTTATTTAATAAACAATTGATTATTTGTACAAATATTAAGTTATTTACATAACGTTTGAATAAATAACACAGTAATAAAATATTGCTATTACTTATTCAAAATCATATTAATTTTTAAAAATAAATAACTATATTTTTAAACAATGAATGAATTTCAATTTAAAATTAAACAATAACTTATTTTTATTATATTTGACTCAAAATATTTTACCTAAAATTAATTTAAAAAATGCTGTCAATATTATTGCATTGTTGATTAATTTAATTATGATAATAATAGTAGCCAGGTATTGCCGAATACTTATCTATGTACAACTTAATTCTACATTGATAAACTCAAATCCACTAGACTAACCTTGCTCAAGGCAACGCGTATTTAATTAAATTTTATACTTAGATATTATTGTTGTTGTTCTAAATCTAACATGACACGTAATTTTAATAAATAACAACTAGATGTTTAATGATTTTCTACGTGTAAATAATTTTTGTGGTTGTCTATGATTTAAACCAATATTTTGTAGAATGATTTGAAACTTTAGATTATTATTAGGTTTAAAAATTTTAACCCTTTGTTGTGATATATAATTAAAAACATATTTGCTATAAAACTGTCGCAAAAATTTTGTTAAAATCAATACAGAAGTGCCAAACCATATACCGAGAAGACTGCCCAAAAAGCACAGATACTCTTCTACAGACATTTTAAGGCTTACAGTGTATATAATTTCCGGCTCCGACGGTATCTCAAAAAGCACAATTAAGTTTGGGATTTCATCAGGATCATAAATGCCAACAAAATGAGTCATTGAATAGTACTGTTTTATACATTCAACTTTAGTCAAACACTTCATTTCGCACTCAGTTTCCAAACTAGTGTTGTATACTTTAGCAAAATAAATGCTACGATTATTAAAATTATCTAGCTCAGAAATAGAAAACAAATAATGTCCCGGAATTAACGAATACGATTCAATATATTTTCGTATTTTACATTCATCAACGCATGTTTCCCGCGACTCACCACGTTCGAAACAACGCGAATTCTGCATTAATTGATATTGATTTATCATGGTTGTTTTCCGAAATTTAATGTGGCACACGTTACTGTTACTCATATTGAAATAAACTGATCCTTTGTTGTACCAGTTGTAGCCATGATCTTGTTGCGAATGTATTTTAACCCTGACAAATTGTCCACTCACTGAACTACTGTTTATTATATCAATTTGTGAATTAAATAGTGCGGTGGTCGGATTTTGTGTCAGATTCTGCTCGTATTGACCTCTATATTCTGTTGTCCATTGTGTAAATAATGTGAGGCAATAATTATCTTGGTCAATTGAGGCAATATATTTCGTGAATTTAGTACATAGTTGAAAGTCTCCATCTGCACCCACTACAGAGCATTGAAAGCGTAGACTTGGGTCAATAAATGCATTGAATTGATTGCGCAATGATAAGCGGCGAAATGCGGTAACGTTTATAACTTTAGTTTTGTCTAACAAATCAATTTTCTTCAGACATATGGTTACTGCCGGGACTCGTCGTACAGATTGTGAGTCAAACTTAACATCAGTAGTGGTTTCGTACGAGAAGTATATGAAACTTATTTCCAGCATTTGATACAAACATCCCGTAAACCATATTATGTATGACATAATAGTAAATAACTTGTTTTTAATATTACTGATGGCCATTATTTTTCCAATTTTATATTAAATAAATATTATAATATTAATAATTTAAATAATCTTTATAATAATCAATATGAGCTTTCATACAGTAACATTTAATTATTTAAACTATTGTATTTGAAATGAAAATAATATATTGATTAAAAAGATATCAGTGTACATAAATACTGTACATTGAATTTTGTACAGATCGGTCGTAATAATCAGTAAAAATTATAATATATTTTGAAATTTAACTAACATTTAATAAAATATTTTGTGGATAGAGCATTCTACAACATTGTATTACCGAATATTCAACATTTAATTACAACTTATAAATATAAAATATTTTTACTTGTAATATTCTCAACTACAGATATTATTTAATAGAATATTGATTTATTAAACTAATCTAAAACACATGTAGTATTATACAGTCATTATGAAATATAAAATAATTAAGAATAAATTATGGTATAAATAATTAAACACCATAGAGATAACTTACAAATTCAACCAGTGTTAGCCTAGCACAATGCAACACCGGTATAATCATTAATATTATTGCTAATCATTCAATACTGAATTATTACATTACGACATCTATAGATGTAGTCAATTTTTAACCACTCTATATTAGTGATATCTATATTAAACATATTTACTAAATAAATAACAAATTTGAGTAATTTATATTAAATTAACAACTATTATCAAAAAGCACCTTATTTAAATACTTATCAGAATACTGTGTTGTAAATTAATTATTATTTTGTAATATAGAATTTTAGAACTCGTACTGTACAGTAAAATAATCATAGAATATAGAACAGAATTTTTAAAATCCTTAATAAATTTCAAATATTTAAAGAATCAAAATAATTTTTGCAATTATTTTAAATGAAAAATGTTTAAATGATTTTGATGTTTCACCACATTAAAAGCATCTAGTTATGTTTAATTATTTGTTTTAGAAAATGCCAAAATTTGGCCTAAATGAAATTTTTACAAACATTAACCTCATGTCAATGTTAATCATCAACATGTTAAACATGAAGAATTTAATAACAATAGTGATGACTGACGTCAACGTCGACGTCAAACCCGTACGAAGACAACGATACGAAGATATACTCTACAGTTCGGAGACAAATAATTACAAGACATTCATTTGTTCCTTGCATACATAGCAGGGCTTTTTAATTATCATTATATTATTAGCGCTGAATTAGTTTTTATTGTATTTTTATTGTGTTTTTATCAGTAACACTTTGAATTTTATTTTTGTCTTTTGAAAGTTCAACTTTGAACGTCGAATACCATAATTAACATAATTTCATAACATGTATTATATAAATATTATAATGATAAATAAATAATTTTCAGTCAAAAAAAAAGTTAAACATCAACCGTAATAAATAATGATAAACAACAATACACTGTTGACCTTTTGATAAAACTAATCAGCATTTAATTAATTAATAATTATATTAAAAATTTAATAAAATTTTAAACGATTTTTTATACTTAATTTAATAATGAACTTATTAATCAGATTTCAGATATAAAAATTTAGTACTTTAACTTCTACAATATCTAAGATTAATTTTATATTTATCTATTGCAGTTTAGAAAAGCAATTTCAAAATATATTACCATAAAGCAATTTTTTTATAAATTACATTTATTATTAAATTAATTTTAAGCAAAAATGTGTTTTGAATAATATTAAAGGACTTGATTAAATATTGTTAAAATTATATTTTGTTACCTATTTTAACACTACATTTATCTATACATTAAATTAGTAATGGGCGTCCCCCTAGCGGATTTCAATTAAAATTCTTCATTTAATTTTCATACAGTGTACTGTATAAATTATATATCGATTAGGCCCCACACATGTATGAAACTGAACAAGGTTAATGAAAATGGAACGCGTTCCACAAACGCCCAAGCAAACATTAAATAAAGAAGTCAAAATTGTAAGCAGGTTTGAAATTGTTGCACCATTAACATAAAATAATTTACCGCAAATTATCTATAATCTATCTATTAAATGTTCATGTTAATCCTTTAATATTCATCATAACAACTTAATAATAATGTACCTGGATGTGCACACAAAGTTAAAAAAAATATTGCACCATAAATATAAAATAATTAATATTCTGTAAATTCTTTGTAATCTAACTTTTCATTTCATTATGGTTGTGAAAATATTAATGTTCTAAGAAATTATTAGAAAAACTTTGTGATGATAGTAAACTTATCAATTATTAATTAACCTTGAGCTACCCTATATAAGCCAAAATAAAGTAAACTAGAATTAAACAATTTAATTGTTTTATTATTAATCAGGTTTAATAAAATATAACTCACAGTGATGATTTACAAATGTATGTACAATTATAAATTACTATATTACTACAAATTAAACACTGAGCTTAAATAAAAATGCAAAATTTTTTCTAGCCGCGTTACTCGCGTTACTGGCATTAACCAGCCACGTTAATTGTATGGCAAAATGCCCTTGGGGATCGGCACCAATCGAATCACCTTGCTCATATAAAGACCTAGATTATGGGTGCGGTATTGAATGCCATGGCGACAATAATTTCAATATAGTCACCCTGTTCAAACATTTAAGGCAAAACTTAACAAAAGCAGACAAATTTGATTACATACTTATTATGAACACTGGTATAGAGGAACTGCCGGCCCAGGCGTTCGCTGGCGTACAGACGGACGCCATTGGCATCATTAACGCCCTGAGTCTACGGCGAGTACATCGGGAGGCGTTCAACGGCACCGCCGATACCGTTATGGACTTTGTGGTACAGAAGTCACCGGTCAGTCAACTCGTGTCCGCCGCCGACGGCACTGACGGCCAGTGGGATCTGTTTGGCGCTATTCGTACGCTACGGGCGTTAATAACCGTCGCGTTAGACTCAACTAATATAACGCATGTGCCCACCGGTGCGATCGCCAATCTGACCGAGTTGCAAGAAATTCGCATCTATCGCAACCCTATTGAATCGTTTGCCGCGCATGCGTTTGACAGTTTGCCTGAACTGACCGATTTGAAATTTGACACTCACCCTGGGCAAGTTGCTCCGCACGCGTTTAACAGTGTGCCCGAGTTAACCCAGTTGAATGTTGAAAACAATGACCCTGCGCGAGTGGCCCCGCGCGCGTTTACTGTGGGCCGGAGCGCACATAACCTGACACTAAGGCTCGAGTGGTTTGACACACCGTTAGCCGTCGACACACTGTCTGTCGGCGCGTTTGACGGTATCGGTCGCGCAGTACACCTATGGGTCGGCGCTAAACCATTAGGTTATTTATCGGAGAATGTGTTCAACAGTTTTTTGTTGGAAAACCCGTTGAATTCACTCCAGGCCTCAGATTTTGTCTGTCCTGACGCTCATAACGCGTGGATTCATTCGAGATATCCCACGGTTTGGAAAGCATTATATTGTAAATAGATTACTGATATATAGCTCAATGTTTGTGACTATTTAACAATGGTTTTAAAATAAATTCATTATTAATACAAATTATCAAATATGTATTTGAATGTCACTTTATTTCAATTTATAATGTTATAACAGTTGCATTATATTAGTTGTTATAATGTAAAGAATTGTTACTTTACATACCTTATGGTTAAAAAGAATTTATTGTTTAAATAAATAATAGTACAGATAATAATAATAATAATAATAATGTATTTTGATAACTTTAAAGGTTTTACATACAAGTCTTAGATTAGAAACTATTTTGAATAGTTTTAGGAATCATGTGCTAATTATTATATTTGTTCATTATTAGAAGTGAAAGTTTTATCTCTATAAATCCGTTCATAATGGGGAGGTATTCATCATGAAGAAGTTCACCTAAGAGAGGTTATTTTAACATTAGAAATATAGGAAATCCAATATAAATTTCAAAACCGTTCATTATGAAGAGGTGTTCGTCCAAGAGAAGTTTACCCAAGAGAAGTTGGACTGTATTAAGTAATTGGAGAGACTACATTAGTTGAAAACTGTAATTATACTGTAATTAATTAGTAATTGTAAATGTAATTTCTCACGTCGGTGTCTGTTATCGTAGTATTGGCCGCCATTTCACTCTCGCTGTCTGTATTGGCGTCGATATCGATGGCCAACAAATGGCTGGTCTTAACGATTGTGGCGTCGCTTCCCGTATCGCCAAAAGTATCCAAATTTGTTGTTTCATTCATCAGTTCCTCGTTATTGTCATCGCTGTTGACATAATCCATGTCTTCGCCGATTATCTCATCTGTTTGTACACAACTGTCAATCATTTCAATAATCGCTTCCATCGGCTCTTCGTATTCTTCATCGGTTTGCACGCATTGGTCACGCGTTGAGACCCATTGTGTCCATCTGTGGATCAGATCGTCGACATTGTGGCCAACGTTTACGTCAATCAGTGATGACTTTTTTGTCTCCAAATTGTGTTTCTCTCGTTGTATTTTATCCGCCATTTGTCTCATGTGTCCAATCCATGGATCAGACAATGAAATTATATTGTTATTGGTTTTGATCACTTCGACAGTCGTTACAATCGCTTCAGACAATCGGCCAATTATGAGATCAGTTGTCTTCAGGCAATGTCTCAAACTATTTATTGTGTCTTTCATTTCAAGCAACTCTTTCTGAAACTCGAGACAAATGTTGTTCAATGAGTTGTCGTATGGTTTCAATGGCTTCAATGGCTTTAATGGTTTCAGTGAATTCATGGCTCAATGTCTCACAGAAAGTGATATAAAATTAACAATTATAACAATATATTAGAGTTTTTGTCACAGTGTCTAAAAGTAGATAAATATATTAATGTCACGTATAAGTAGATAATTGTGTATTAAAATCATAGTATTTATTGAGTTAACACAACCTGATGTCAATAATGAAAATTTGATTTAAAAATTTTATGTGAAACTTGAGGTTAAACTGTATTACGTAAAAATGAATTATTTGTATTGAAAAGTGGAAAAACAATTAGCTGTTGTTGAATATCACTATTTAATAAACAGTTGATTAAAATATTATTGAGTTTTTAATTAATATGATAAATAATATTATGAATATAATATAATGGCAATAACAAAATAAATTTGATTAAAATAAATTATTACTATTTCTATTAATAAGTTATTTTTATTTTTATTTTATCTCAATAGTCCAGTTTAAAACAAGACAATTAGCAACAATATTTGTTAAAAGTACATTTATTGATTTTAATTTATGTTTTTATTTAATTTAGTTAATTTTAATAATAGTTGTGTTGACTATGGGTGTAGACTATTATAGAAATGCAATTTACAAATTAATTAAATATAATTGATTTATTTATTTCATTTTATGTATAAAATACAGCTATCATATAAAGTACAGTACAACTACCATGTAGGTATATTTTTGATGGTAAACCTGTTGAATTCACTCCAGTTTTCTAATTTTGTCTGTTCTGACGCTCATAACGCGTGGATTTACTCGAGATATCTCACGGTTTGGAAAGCATTATATTGTAAATAGATTACTAGTATTTAGGTCGATGTCTGTGACTATTATAAAATGATTTTTAAATAAATTAATTTTTAATGCAAATTATTAAATGTGTTTGAATGTCATTTTATTTTATTTTATAATGTTATAACTTCTAACTGTTGTATACCCTAGGGTAATAAATAAATTATTAGTAAAAATAAATAAAGGTGTTTTGACCACTTTAATTCATTTTACATGATAATAGTAGAAGATACATTTTCAAATTAAAAATATTTTATTCCTGGATAAGTGCTCAATAAAAATTACAGCATTGTAAATCAAATTAATTAACAATTATAATAATCCCATAAGTTTGCAAACGTGCTAATCCATTGGTTACTGGGGTCGGCGCAATCGAGATGCCGGATAATTACCATATTCAACGCGTTTTCCATCATAAAACTGGCAAATATTGTCTCATTTAGATAGAGTTGATCGTAAGATATCAGCCATAGAGTCGTCGGCCCAGCGATTGAGTCAAACGACCCGATAGACTGCGAATGGTCATCGATAACCGGGAGGTAAATATTGGCCTCTAAATAGCTTGTACCATTTGTACCCATGATAAAAGCGTGCTGTGCCACTCGCTCCAGTGGGCACTTGCTTATTGATAGCCAGCTTAAATTGGGTAGTTTATCAAAAGCACCTGTGTCAGTCGATCTAATCGGACTATTACTGACGGTAACTTCACGCAATTTAGCTAGATTGGCGATCGCCCCGGTGGACAAAGTTGTCACGTTAGTATTGGCCAACTCTATTCCACCAATCCTTGTAAGCGTACGAATTGCGCCAAACAAATCCCACCCATCGGTTGACACGCGTTCGCTGACCGGCGAGCCTATGATCGTAAGGCCGATGATTGACCTCTCGGTGCCGGCGAACGCGCGGCCACTGACGCGACCCAAACTCGTGGCGTTTATTATGTTTATTGTAATGAATTGTATGCCAGCGAACGTATTGGCCGGCAGTTCAGTGATTGACGTGTTGTTTAGTAATAGTGAATAGAATGGGTCGTAATATTTGGGTAATTTGCGATTAACCTTGGTAAATATTTGAGTTAAATTGATTTTTGTGGTACCAACGCAGTGAATTTCGCAACCAAGATTACTATCAGCGTAGTAACATGGTGGATCAATTAGTGCGATGGAGCTGGGACACTTTTGTTCGCAGCTATAGGTGTTAATCAATGTTATGAAAGCTAATGCAAATACTATTGTTGAATAGAAATAAAAATGATTTGTAATTTCGTGTTAAATATTTAAGTTAATTGAGCATACTTACATTTGTAATTTATAATTTAAAAGATAAATTGCAGATTCTTAAAATACTAATTAGCTGTTTTGTAATTTACCAATGTGTATAATGTTTTACAAGGCCAACTGGCTTATATTATTTTTTAACCAATAGCATAAAGTATTTTTTTATTTGATGTTATTAAGTAATTGGAGAGATTACATTAGTTAAAAACATTAAAAGGATTCTGTAATTAATTAGACTGTTATTAATTGTTCTAAAGTACAATATTGTGCAATAAATATGACGTTAATTAAATAATTTATTTGTCAGTAACTGTAATAATGTAACAAAATATCCAACTTATTATTGACACATTTGGATTGCATTTATTCCATAGAGTTATTAACACATTTAATACATGGCCAGACTTTTGCGCATACTTTTGACTCATGATTAATGAAATATTTATATTTTTATCTTAAGTTTATCTAAAATTTTAAAAATATTTTTGAACCGGGGCTGGCAACGACCCTTCATACTATATATTCATTACTTGTTATTTTCCTATTATTGTATCAATTAGTATATTTCCATTCATATTGTATTACTATATACTCAATAACTATTATAATTACTCTATATCTATACGAAGGTATAAGTAATACTATATGTACTTTAGCTCAACCTTCGACTATATAAGACGAGCACAAAACATGTAAATCAATCAGAGTTTTACTAGACTTTGAAGAGCACACACTTCGCTCAATAAATAGTTAATTATAATAACAAGTGTTTAACATTCGTACGAAGAGTAATATCTAGTCTTCGGGTGGTAATTGTGAACTGCATATACACTCCCGGTTCACATGGTGGAGGTCCGTGGATCTGACACTTTTTAGCTGTCATTCCCCTAACAAGTGCAACCCAACACCAAACCGCTGGAAATCGTCCCTTCGCTCCAACCCAACACCAGAACCGGACAACAATAAGTCCACGTTTGGCAACAACACCGGGACTGGACATAACAGGAACCGTTGGTACGAAGACCTTCGCGTTTGGACTCCAACGCCAAAAAATAACAACAGTAATAATAACAACAGTAATAACACCGCAAGTCAGCAGATCTCGCGTCCGGACATTGGTGGTCTAATAAGGCTCTTACAAACCAACCCCTCCGGTAACCGACCTCTTCTGCACTTCGCTGGTAAACGAAGACACTGGCGTCTGGACACCAACAGCACATAACAACAACAACAACATAACAACAATAAATGCCACCGAAGACCAGACCATTCGCTCTCAATATGAATACTACAAACATAAGTTACGATCTGGACGGAAACCCGATGCTCAACACGTCTACTGATTCACCAAATCCTTTCAACACTAATCGAGATTCGAGAGGTGCGACCAATGATAACAATAACAGCAATAATATGGTCGAAATCTCGGACACCGAA
>CAJPIZ010000362.1:15006-26361 GCA_905368565.1 Medioppia subpectinata
ACGACCCTTCATACTATATATTCATTACTTGTTATTTTCCTATTATTGTATCAATTAGTATATTTCCATTCATATTGTATTACTATATACTCAATAACTATTATAATTACTCTATATCTATACGAAGGTATAAGTAATACTATATGTACTTTAGCTCAACCTTCGACTATATAAGACGAGCACAAAACATGTAAATCAATCAGAGTTTTACTAGACTTTGAAGAGCACACACTTCGCTCAATAAATAGTTAATTATAATAACAAGTGTTTAACATTCGTACGAAGAGTAATATCTAGTCTTCGGGTGGTAATTGTGAACTGCATATACACTCCCGGTTCATTTTCTTATGTAAAGTTTCTTTATAATATAAATTGAAGGTCATTTTCTTTAAATATAAATTATATATTTTTATGTTATACAAAATTATATCCAATTATTTTAAATATTTTTGATTTAAAAGTTTGTTATAAAATGTTTTATTTTTGAATTTTTATAACTTTATATTAATTAATATTGTTTAAAATGAATTCAAGTTATAAAATATTATTAAATTTATTATTAATAAATGCAATTATGATACCAACAATATATGCTGAGTACATATCACTTAAATGTCCGGCATCGGCACTATTATTACCATGTGTTTGTGACGCGGCATTCGGCACCCAAATTGAATGGAAATGTACGGTACCAGAAATAACCGACCTGAAACAAATAATGCATAATATTAGCATGCAACTATTCACATTGGACAAAACTATACACGCATTCCGATTGATCAACACTAGTGTTACCAAAATACCTGCCAATACGTTTGCCCACATCCGGTTCCTGGAGCTACAGATTGATGGCAACACTGGTCTGACACACATCGATAGCCTGGCATTTAGTAATCAACAATTGCTCTGGATGGATTTGAAAAATTGCGAAAATCTTGCACATAAATCAGTATCGAACCCAAATGACACCGATATATTTACCATAATAAATGGCCAGCATCATGTTCAATTTGTATTTTTAAGTAATATTAATCTAGATAGTATACCGGAGAACGCATTTAATGAATCAACCGGGTTAACTGATTTATACATTAGTGGCAAATCTATTAAGTCAATTGGCGCAATGGCATTTTACGGGTTAAAAAGTTTAAATACCCTGATGATCGACAATACTTCCATAACAAATATACCCGCAAATGTGTTAGTGTTTAATGTGTTTCAACAAAGACTGTGGCCTCGTGGTTTAAATATCATTTTTCACCCTGGTATAACAGACAATTTATTTAACAATGATTCTCTCGCTAATTTGAATGCCACGGCTAAACTTACATTCTCGTACAAAACCACCTTGTTGAACATTTATAATTTAGAGCCCAATTACGATAATGATAAAATACCAGCCTATGTGGATAAAAATAGTTTCGAAATGTTTTTCATTTCAAACCCTGATAATGAATTGCATTTATTGGGCGCCACAATTAATTGCACGGATACCCGTAACTTATGGTTAAATAATTAAACTAGTTTAAATTATACAAGTCGTGTTTATGATAAATTTTCGCGAGACAAAAGATGGGAACAACTTACTTGTATTGACTCAAATTAATGAATTATCTAATAAAGAGTAACAGTAAAATATAATTATATTAAATAGATATATTTTGTGTGTATAATATTGTAATTATTCAAACGGACACAAATTTAATAAACTTAATAATATATATATACATTTTTCTGGATAAATATTATATATAATAACTATTTTTATGAAATAAATTAATTAGAATTAGCTAATATAAATAACATTGCATTAAACGCGTTGTTCATTTAATTATCAAAAATGTCTTATATTTTAGTTTGAACAGATAGTAGAGTACAATGTTTTGTGTAATGTTTTTCGCTTTCATGATAAGTAAGTTTAAGGTTTAATATTGATACAAGTAAGTTACTTGATATTGTAAGTTACAAGGTTAAAATTAAGCATTTAACTCTTTGCTACCGGTTTATTTAGTTCCCTAAACGGAGCATAATTATTAGACTTTTTGATATAAGGTCAATCGGAAACTAGTCATAGTTAGGGAAACCGCTGGGAAGCGATTTGGAAGCGATTTTGGTTGATTTCATAGATATTAAAGTGTAATGTTTAATCTATTTGCATACCAACAGGTCTATTAGCGTTACTCAAAGAGAATTATTAATGACTAGAAAATTTATCATAAACACGACTTGTATAATTTAAACTAGTTTAATTATTTAACCATAAGTTACGGGTATCCGTGCAATTAATTGTGGCGCCCAATAAATGCAATTCATTATCAGGGTTTGAAAAGAGAATTATTAATGACTGTATACTTTAATATTTAGTTTTAAAAAATAAACGGTTTCTTTAGTCATAGTCACAAATAAAATTTATGTTCAAATGGTTGCCAATTTTTTTTGGTACATACTACCAAATAAATTTAAACGGTATTTCATACATACATTATATGACTTTCATTGTGAATATAAAATTTTTAAAAATTATTTTAATAAATGGTAATTTTACATAAAAGTTATGATATAGAACACATTAGAAAATTTGTTGTATTTTAGTTTTAATTTAAATAAACTTATCGAGAGGCACACACTATCAATATATCAATCATGGGCGATGTATTGGCTATTACCTAATGACATTAATTGTATAAAAGGTTTATATCAGGTAAATATGACTTCAAAGACCGCGCCCGAACGGCCCGATCCCGAAAACTGGATAATGCTGTGGGAAAATAGCGGGGTAAATTTAATTGAACATTTTTATATATGAGATTGTTAGTAATCTTAGTCTTGCAAAGTCCAACTAGTTGTAACAATTTACAAGTGGCAGGGAAGGTTTCCTGAACCGTTATTTCAACACATACCCAAAAATAGTCATTTTTGGGCCATTTTTTGACCATGTTTTTAAAAAATTATTATAAATATAGTTAATGGACATTGACCGAGAACTTCTCTCATACCTATCATATACTCCTGTTATTCCTCCATGATATTACAATTTTTATCTTTTTCTACAGTAAAGTCTTAATGACAGAAATTGCAAAACAAAAGTAGCTGTCGAAACAAACCTTGCTCACTTTATTGAATTACAGGTCCGCCATTTTTAATCAGAAGTCATTAAAAATTTACTAGAATAGTGATCAATAGTTGCCGATAAATATGGTCAATACATAATAGAAAATAATCTTTTCCTTCATAGTAAAAAATTAATTAAAAATTTTTATTACTGGAATATGACAACTTTCCGATTGGCCTTATATTATGGTGTCAAAATTTTTATTACAACACATATTATTATATAAATATAAATGATAATAATACATCTGTCACAATTTTTGCATTAATAACTAGATCAGTAAACTGATATCAATAAACGACAAATTTAATCAACATTGTTAATGCTTAAAATGTGAATTATGCATAGGCTTTAATCAACAGTGATTAGCTTATATCTATATTATAATACAGGATATTCGACATAATATATAGTGCAAGCGCTCTATAAACTGTAACCCCGTGTTAAATCTTTTATAAGGCAAGCATTAATTCTATAGATCAATTAATCCGTGGTCGTGTTCAGTACAATTAGTAGATGTGTACTCAGCTTATAAAACCTCAAACAGGCCACAAACACCAAAGTTATGGCCAAATTTCAAACCATATGCATAGAGCTCAATGCATTGAAAACTTAGTTTTTACATGAGTAATGTCATTCATTAGAATTGTAATGCATTGAGTCCTATGCTTGCTGTTAAAGATATGTCCGTAACTACGATGTTTGTGGACATTCGCATGTTTGAAAGCACGAACCTAACTTTTCAGTTTGAACTACTACTTATAAGTTTGTAATTTATGAATAAAAATGTAACATTAATAAAGTTATTTAAAATTATGTTAAAAATAAAACAATAATTAGATTTACTTTGAGTTTCAATGAAAGTATTTGAACATACATACTTGACATTTATTGACAAGTCTAAGGGTTTAAGGTTTTTTGCGCAATATAGCTGTATTTATCAATAATGTAATTTATTAGTACAAACTAATGGATTAAGTTAGAAGCTATATACACATTGTTATCTTATGTAAAGCCCGGGCAAAGCATGTGATGTATCAATACTCTAAATTTTGAAATACCTGTTTATTTAGTCAAATCCGCGTCAATTCACTAAATCATAATACTGTAAGATTATCACATAATTTAGAATGTCAAAAAGATTAATTTTAATTAATCACTTTTATATGTAAGTATATCATTGTTTTGCAAAATTTCATTTTCAATATTTTGTATAACATTGCTAAGTTGCTAATAATGTAATAGGAGAAACTAATAATAGTGCGGAATATTTTTTAAATGATTTCATAATAATTATCAACATGAATTATGTTTATATATTCTGTATCATTAGATATATTAATATTAAATGATTGAAATATAAATCCATAATTTAACAATTAAATTAACCTTTAGAACTTAAAAAGCATGTGTGGTTAATTTCAAAATTATGTGTATTATTTAATATTTAAAAAGTGTATTTTATATTACAAATAATTATTTTATATATTTATAATAAATATTCAAAAATTGTATTAATTTTGTTGAAAAATAAAATTGCCTTAATAAATTAATCTATTTCTATAGATAAAACATTCTTTAGTTTCAATTTCATTGGTATTAATTCATCAATGTCATAAAGATTGATTGATAAATTGAAAATTGTATATAAATAGAATAATTATTTAGCTAATTATTTAGTTACTATATGAGAGTTGTTTTATTTAAAATATTAATTAAAAAATTAAATATTTAGACATAGATTTGTTAATAATGTTTTTAAGAACTTTATGTAAGATTTAATATTTACTTAATTAAAATATTAATTTATTTTTTCATATGATTGCAGCATTTGATATTCTATTCGCGTTAATTGTATTAATTAACAACGTTGTAGTAATAGCATCACTTTGCCCAGATGATATACCGATTGAACCGCCCTGCTCATACAAATATAATATAGAATGCGAAATCCATTGTTCGGGTAGCGAGAAATTTGATATTAAGGCCACGCTAAACAATTTATATAATCGGCTACCCGAGGATAAAAGATTGTTTTCGTTATTCAAATTAAATAACACGGCTATAGATTATTTGCCTTACGATGCGCTTGGCGGACTACAGTTTCGTCGACTTGTAATTGAGAATGCATTGAGTTTAAGGACGATATCTTTTCGGGCATTCGATGGCAACGCTGAAACAGTTACTCAACTTACTATTATGAATAGCCCGATTACTCACTTGACCACAAATCTCACAAACGTGTTTTGGGCTATTGAAAAATTGAAGGCGTTGAAAGTTCTATCTCTTGCTAAAACGGAGATTACTATATTTAAAGGAGGTTTCGGGAATTTAAAAAACCTCACTGAAATACATATTACTTCTAACCCAATATCGGTTATATTTACCGGAGCGTTTCGTAACCTACCATCTTTGAAATATTTGGGATTCTATTATAGCCCAATAGGACGTGTTGCCGAACACGCCTTCGCAATCAACTGTAATAAAACTGACACTAATTTAAATATTTCTTTTAAAAATCAAGCAACCGATCCATTTGATAGCCACGCATTGGATTCGATCGGATGTCCGACTACTATAACATTGGCAAAAGGATCGATTCCATACTTGGATAGAAATGAATTCGAAGGATTTTTTAGTGATAACGAGAAAAATACAGTTAAGGGCATAAGTATTGATTGCAACGATAGTCGTAATCAATGGATTAAAGAGAAATATCCAGATGTTTGGTATGAATTGAAATGCGTACTAAACTAACGATAAATTAATTTTATCAATATAATTAAAATTACACGTTCAATGATTTTTAAAATCTTTTTATAATTAATATATTGTTTTCAATGACAATAATTAAAATTTTAATAAAATCTAAAATTGCAATAATTGATTGATCTTTAAAATTTTGTTTTGACTTAACTATTTTGTACTAAACAGAAATCAGATCAGTATACTTTAACTTTATTTGATTATATGACATTATAGTTTGATACGTTTAATTAATTAATATAATAATAAATTTTAAACCTTTGTAATAAAATATGAAATTGTTTAATTGCAACTCAAGAATGATGCATTAATCTCAAGTATGATTGTGTTTAAAAACTTTGAGTATGTAAACTTATCTGAGTTTACATAGACAAATTATCTCACAGCTTTTCTAATACATTATTTAAAAAAGTCTTACATTCAATATTTTTAATTGAACAGAAAGTGTACATCGCTTTACGTATAGAGTTTTAATTTCACAATAAGTAAGCTTGATGGTTAATATTGATAAATTAAATTCCAAGGTTAAAATTAAGCATTTAATTCTTTTGCTCCCGGTTTATTTAGTTCCGTGTAGATAGTTCCTTTACAATCACTATATTTTAATATTATGTTGTCAAATCTATTACAAAAATATATTATTATATAACTAAAAATGATAATAATAAAGGTCGTTACCTAACAAACGATAATGTTTAATTTTCTTTTTTTACAAAAACTTAATACCAAGATTTACAAATTTTACCTTGCTAAAATTCGTCAAACTAAAAATGACAAAATTGGTCGACATTTTTAATGCTGTCAATAAATATAGTGTGTAATCAACAGGGATTAGCTTATATTTTATTATAATTCAGGATATTCCACTTATACTAATCTAATCATATTCATAAAGAAAATGAAAATTCACATAATAAATAAACTTACCTACTTGCCTTTACTTAACTAATTTTAGTATTTAAATAGCGGCGATTATTAGTAAAAAACCCAGTAAATGATATTTATTATATTTGTCAATTAAGCATATTAAATAATATTTACTTGAATTCAGCATGAAGGGTTTTTTAATAATTGCAGTAATATCTGTGTATATATGCGGTATGTATTAAAAAATTAAATAAATCACTAATTTAAGCTAACAAATATAATAAAACCAACTGACTAGTTTTAAAAATATTATCAAAATTCAGCAACATCAACGGCGCCCCCGCCACCTACAGCCGCACCAACAGTTGCGCCAATTGACAAAGAGCAACTGCTGAAAAAGGCCACCGAACTCGACAAAAAGGCTCAGGATGAAATCAGCAAATTCACCAAGCTCGGTCGGGCCAACCTGGTCGCCAAAATCGATATTCTGGACTCGAGCATCAAAGAATTGGCCGAGAAAATCAAAATCACCTCGGGCGTACTGCCACTCGAAGTGCTCGAATCGCAGCTGTTTTGGGTGGAGCACGAGTTGGACACTGAGATAGAGGCTATTGAGGCCGCGTATAACATGGTGGTTAAGTTGCTGCAAAATGCCCAGGCTCTAGCTGCCCGTATCGAGGCTGGTATCACCAAGGTGGGCAAAGATACACCTGTGGGTAAAGCCCTGGCCGAGGAGGAAGTTGCCCTTGCTAAAGTGGTGAAGAATTTGCAGGAGGCTCAGGACGCTAGGACAATTCAGTTACTGCAGTTTGATTTGGCCCTGATCGAAGAGAGAGTTGATCATGAGCTTAAACCATAATATATTTATTTATACTATTGAATGATTAAATGATTTTCATTTAAAATAAAATTGTGATAAAATGTTTAAATTTTTTTTATTTATGTTTAAATGTTTATGCAATTAGTAAATAGTTTGCAAGTAATTATATTTTAAATTTTTACTTTTAACACGTATAAATTCCTTAAATAATTGGCAAATTAATAAAAATTTAATCATAATCTATTAAGTTATTTAAATGATACATTAAGTGATACTAGCATGTAGGTAGAAATATATAAAATATATCATTTTGTGTAGATCGTAATTGCAACATGATTAACTTATCTATTTAGTTTTTAAATATTTTATTTTATAATCTACTAATCTAAGACTAAACATAGGTGAATAATATAATATGTACAGTATTGACTAATAAATGGACATGTAATACTAAATTAATATAATGAATTTGAATTTAAATCTCAATTAAAATTGAGATTAATAAATTTTTAGATAATTATCAATTGTATTAATTAATTAGTATATTTTAATGTTATTATTTTAACAACATATCTAGCACTTATTATATTAATTACTATTAATTATAATTATAATCAAGTGTGTTATCAAGTAATAATGAACTAGGTGTTACTTTTATGTGCGATTCTAAGAATATTACAGGTAATGAGATTTTGAAATGTACTATTTATTTTAATGATATTATTTTTATTAAATGTACTTTTAATTTATATTTAGTAATAGAAAAGCAATTTGCCACAAATGTCCACAAATGATAACAATAGGATTAACGCATTATGAGAGATTTATTTAATAGTTTGGAAAAGCGGATGGTGATTTATTTTGTAATGAAATATACTCATAAGCTTCTAGTTATTTATATGATAATTGTTGCACAATTATTGTATCATTATAAACTTAACCACTCTATAGTATAGAGTTTATACAGTACTATGTACTAAAATTAAATAACCATTATTGATATAATTTAATAAACTTTAAATCAGCTATATTAATACGATATTAATAATACTTAAGCTCGCTTAGAACATTGATTATTAATCTATATAAAATTATTTGCCCTATCAATCAATGCCAGTTCTCAGAATCATAAAAATTAAATGTATATAAGAAAAGCGATCTATCACCAAAAATTATATATTATGTTTAGTAATAAAACAAAAATATAGCCAATAATTAACAATGAATTTCAAAGGTATGTATTAATAAATAATTTGCAATATTTACAATTAAATTAAATTTTCTATTTTTTAATAGCATTTATATTATGCTTAATCGCTGTACTGAGCAGTTGTGATGCCAGCGTATATCATTGTCCTACCGCAGTGGCCCCACTTGAACCACCATGCTACTATTCCGATTATGATGATGGTTGCCAAATTACGTGCGACAGTCATAAATACGTGGACTTGACCGAAATATTCACCATGCTCAAACACAAATTGCCAAAAGATACTAAACCATTTTATTCATTACGCTTAAACAATATCCCAATATACGAACTGCCGATAGACGCGTTTGGTGGATTGCAATTCAATTTCATTACGCTAGAAAACTTGAAAAACTTACACCACATACACGTCCGGGCATTTCAGGGCACCGACACTGTTGTCAAGACCTTTACGATATACGGGTCGCCACATATCAACGAACACGTGACCGACGAGTCTAACCTATTTGGTGCTATACGTACCCTAACATCGTTGGTATTGTTGACAATCTCAGGGACCGGCGTATCTACTGTGCCCAGTAGTGCGCTCTGGGGTCTAAACCACCTGGCTCAAATACATATGCGCGGTAACCCAATCGAGTCCATTCATAGCAAGGCATTTGTGGAACTGCCGGCACTGGACTGGATAGAGATCTATGGCAGCCCTATTGAACGGGTGGCCCGACAGGCGTTTCCCGTCGGCACCAACACAACCAAAGCCCGTTTTAGTATCAGTTTGTCTGGCGATGCGCTGACCAATCAAACGCTGGCCATCGGGGCGTTTGACTCGATCGGCCGCGCGGTTAACATAGAGCTAAAGCCCTACCCTTTCGACTATTTGGATGAAAATGTTTTCGACAGCTTTTTGGCCGATAATCCGGCCAACGATATACTGATTCCGCAATTCAATCGCACCGACACTCGTAATGACTGGATTCGCGACAATTATCCCATTGTATGGAAACATTATATAGAGAAGTAAATGTAAAATAATATTTTAACATCATGAATTGATTTTATAAATAAATGATTTTTAATTAATTGTTGGGATGTTTTTACATTAATTAATTATTACAATAACATATGGTGTTATTGATTACTAGACTCAAGATTAAACTTACGTCGGGTCTTATAGAATGTGGGCTGTGTGAGGGGTCGGCCTAACGACCTTTAAACTACATTACTTGTATAGAATTGTCAAAATACCATTTTACACATCATTTGTGAACTGTGATTTTGCCACTCATCAGCCTGGCCTGTAATTAATTTAAACGGTTGTTAATTTTTACGCATATTAAAAATTTTACATATTACATCATTTTAAAATAAAGTAACATTATATAATCAAATAACATAATATGTTATAATATTACCTAAAGTAAAAACAGCTAAATGGGTTGCAAAAATAGACAATGATCTCATTATTAATTTTTTTTGTGAGTGAATAATGTTTTTAAAAATAATAATTCACTCGTATTTATATCCAAATATTATGGCATAAATCCAGGTAAAGCCTTTCGTAATATCAAATTGATACAATGCCATAATGAATCTTAACATATTTAATTATTTCATTTTAAAAAAATAATATACCGGTATTTTTAATCTCCTTGTGTTAAAATAATAATTTAAGTGTACAAAGGTCCTTTATATTATAAGTTCAAACAATTCTAGTATGCATTAAATTGAAATAACATTTTATTATTTAAACAAAATCAATTCAACCAAAATTATAGCCAATCACATGTTGATTTATATCCTGATTTGCCATCGGACATTTACAAAAGTTTATTGTATATTAAATAAGTCCAAAAAGTACTCCTCAATACTTATCATTTCTAAACCTTGTTCTGTAATTAATTGACAATTTATTTGTAGGCATTTGGTCTATGAAAGTGATAAAGTATCATACTAATTCTGTTATATTGATAACTATTGTACTAAACAATTATATTTAACAAAATAATAAAAGATATGATATTTCTAAAATTTTAAAAATTTTTTGTACTAGTTGTTATCTATACAATAAAATTAAATGTCTATTATAATATAATTAAATAAAACTTTAAATCAGCTATATTAATACGATATTAATACTACTTTATCTCATGAGCTCACTTAAGACATTAGCTAATTAATATGAAATTACTTGCTCAATCAATTAATTCAAGTGCTTGTCAAAAAATGAAATGTATAAAAGAAAAGCGATCTAGCACCAAAAATTATATATTGTGTTTAGTAATAAAACAATAATATAACCAATAATTAACAATGAATTTCAAACGTATGTATTAATAGATAATCTGTAATATTTGCAATTAAATTAAATTTTCTATTTTGTTTCTAGCATTTATATTATGTTTAATCGCTGTAATGAGCAGTTGTGATGCCAATGCATATCATTGTCCCACTGAAGTCGCTCCAATTGAGCCACCATGCTACTATTCCGATTACGATGGTGGTTGCCAAATTACGTGCGACAGTCATAAATACGTGGACTTGACCGAAATATTCACCATGCTCAAACACAAACTGCCAAAA
>CAJPIZ010000363.1:0-26299 GCA_905368565.1 Medioppia subpectinata
GAAAAGTTAATGAAATTGAGTTTTAAGTCTCCAATGAAACGAGAAATGAGTGCTTTAGTGACCAATGATGTTGTCATTGAAGCCATGAGACCAGAAAATATTGATTCCAGTAATTTGCTAAACAATGAGATGAAAAGACCATCAAATGAAGCGAATGCAAGCAAAGAGACAGATGGAAACAATAATCAAACTATTATTCAAACGCCTATTCCTAAGAAAAAGGCCAAAAGAAGTTTAGATGAAGGAAACGTTAATCAACCAAAAGTTTCTAATAAACTAAAAGTATTGAAATCAAAATATTTTGCGCAAAATAATGGACAAACTAATGGTGAGGGCGTAGAAGTGATTGAACAGAGAATTACAGAGAATAGTGAAACCCATCAAAAGTGTGCTCAAACTGATTCAAATGGCCATAAAGTCCCAAATTCAGTGCAAAGTATTATAATTGTTAATTATAATATAAAATTAAACCATTTTTAACTTTATTATTTGTTTAGATAAACGCCACACCGAAAGCACTCAACATATCTGCAATACAGCAGTTGTTGTGACACCAGACGTATCCGTTGCCAAACATGGAGTCCATTTGACTGTCGCCTCCACTTCGGCCTCCACTGCAACCATTGAAACCCCAATTGAGTCTCCGCTGCCATCGAATGAATTGTTTGAAAGTTCTTACGTCAGACGAGAAACCAATTCATTCGCTTCGCCACACAATTACCGTCAAAACAATCAACGATTTAATCGACACAATAGAAGATCTAATCACGTGAATCACTCGAATGCGAGCATCAGTTATAATAATTATGAAAATCTATTGGAAGTCACGCATCATATAAAATGTCCATCTATTAAATCTGTGCCTCAAGTTTGCTGTGTTTTTGTGACCGATTGTGAACTTTTTGTTGGTCTCGAAAGGGGTTTTGTTAACAAATATACATTTGATTCAAATGGTCTTCAATTTAGCCATCAATATCCACAACTCGATGCAAATATCAATGCTTTATATTATAGTCAAAAATATAATTATTTATATTGCGGAACAACTCAGGGATTATTTGCTTATTTGAATGACACGAGTAATAACTTAAGTTATGATAAAATTAGATTAATTTACAAAAAACGACCGCATATTATGTGCTTTGAAAGCAGTCATACCATACTCTATATTGGGTTGAGTAATGGGTTTGTCCATAGATTTGGTTTAATGTCCAATACGATGGTCAATGATTTTAAAGGCTTGAGTTCGTCGATCATTAGTCTGAAAATAATAAACGATTTTTCGGATCGTCTCATAGTTTGCGGACAAAATGAGATCTCAATCCGCAATTCAGTGAACGGTTCACTACTCAACACTTTAGATAAGGATAATAAAAGTTTTATCTCCGCTGAACTCTTTGCAAACCGACTAATTGTTTGCTATAATATTAGCGGACAATATATCCATCACTTTAATATTTACGACCAAAACGTATGAATTTGTTCTTTCATTTGATTGTGACTTTAATTTGAATGTTATTTTTATTTGTCTTTCACTACAGATCCAAAACGTGACCAATAGTTTTCACGACATTTCTTACGCTAAGTTTGCGGCAATTAATGAGAATAAGTTTTATATTCTGACACATAAACGAAATTTGATTTGTTTTGATTTGGAGAAGTCATGCATTGAATGGTCGATTCAGCTAAAGGTTAACAAACTTCCCGTTTGTATGACTGTTAAGAATCGGCGCATTATATTCGGAATGCTTTTCGGGAAAGTGTTGCAGATTGTGATCGACCAAAACAGTCCTTTAATTTGCGAGTCCTATCAATGCGGACAACATTTTCCCCGCATTTGTGATATTTTCGATCACTTCCATGATATACACGCCCTTCCCTTCTATCGAAGTCAAGCCAATTCTCCCATTTATTTTCACTGTCCATGGATTGGATGCGGTCTCAGAATTGCCAACACTTCTCAATGCGTTCCTATGGTTTGTATTATCCAACTATTTGTGCCATTATTTTATAATAATTTATATTTTTATGTGTATTAACAGATCGTCGAACATATGAAGACTCATGTGGTTTAGACTATTAAAACCATTGTTATAATTAATTTCATTATTTACACCCAATGTTATTACAAAGTGTTGTATATTTTTTATAGTTTTGTTCACAGATTAATCATGTATTTAAATAATTTTTGAGTTTAATTGTAAAATAGTTTATTTACGCTCATTAACTGTGATCGTTGTTATGGCTATCATTTAAATTGTCTTACATTAAGATATGATTTACAATAAAAACTAAACCAATGTTTGTTCACTTAAAGCATACTTTGCTGTAAATGTGGTTTTCATTGACACTCAATATGAGAGGAGTGTATGAGAAGTAGGCGTTCACTCAATGTATGCAATGTTTGACTCAATCTCTCATTCAATGCAAACCGAAATCACATTTGGATTTCAATTCAATTATTAATTGCAAATAACTTCAGACTTTCAAATAATGGTAATTATTAATGAGATAATGGATAATCATTTGTGATATATGTGATGATATTGTCTGTGTGTGTCTGTATGTGTAGATCCGATTCATACTGATCCAGAACAGGGCGGGGAAGACACGTCTGGCGAAGTGGTATATGAACTTCGATGACGACGAGAAGCAGAAACTGATAGAAGAAGTGCACGCAGTGGTCACTGTTCGCGACGCCAAACACACCAACTTTGTCGAGGTATGCAATACTCATCCAATACATCCACTCTTGTCTATCTTGTCTACCTTTGCCTAATTCGCGTGTTTCTCTTTGATCGGTGGATCAGTTCCGCAACTTTAAGATAGTATACCGTCGTTACGCCGGACTCTACTTCTGTATATGTGTTGACGTGAACGACAATAATCTGGTTTATCTCGAAGCCATTCATAACTTCGTGGAAGTGCTGAACGAGTACTTTCACAACGTCTGCGAACTGGACCTCGTCTTCAACTTTTACAAAGTAATTGCCAATTGATTTGTATTATTGATGATAATGTTTGTGCAATTGATGTGCTAATGATGTTGTGATGCTTTGTGTGGACAATAGGTGTATAGTGTTGTGGACGAGATGTTCTTAGCGGGAGAAATACGGGAAACGAGTCAAACAAAAGTCTTAAAACAACTTCTTGTCTACAATTCACTCGAATAGAAGAGCCATTCCTTTAATTTCTTAGTATATTTTTTGTTAAATTAATTATCAATTGATCTAATTATTGGATTCATTTATCGGACAATTTCTCTTCTGTTTACAAATGTTCATCTCTATTGATATTACCATTAATTGAAATCTGATTTATTCTATAATTGTTTTAATTCTAAATAAATAATTAAAATTTTTAATTTAAATTTGTCTAAAATTATTACATATTTTTTAAATAAGAATTTGTATTGAATTTTAAATGTTTTAATTGAAACGAGAAAATTGTTTTGATTTTTAATATTTAAATGCATTTTTGCTTTCATAGCGAGTGAAGGGGAAGAGTGGAGATCGTTGCTGTGGTTGCGGACCATTCTTTGGGTCCGGAATCTGATATCTCTTTGATATTGAATGCAAACCATAAACACTAATGAATGGCTTCGAGATAAACCAGATTATTGTCGTTCACGTCAACACATATACAGAAGTAGAGTCCGGCGTAACGACGGTATACTATCTTAAAGTTGCGGAACTGATCCACCGATCAAAGAGAGAGAGAGAGAGAGAGAGAGAGCTAGTGGATCGATAATTGCAATGAAGTGATGATACAAACAGACACACAAACTGGTGGTAAGTGTGGAGCGATATAATGATCACAAAACTCAGTTCATAAGACATACGTATTATGTCTTGAATTATATTTAATAAAACGTTAAATTAAGTCATTTATAAAAATCATGAAACGATTAATAAGTTGTGAATTGAATGCAATTATATTCCTTATAGTCTATGTGTTTAGTGTTTATGGTTTGCATTCAATATCAAAGAGATATCAGATTCCGGACCCAAAGAATGGTCCGCAACCACAGCAACGATCAATTCACGACAGTATTGTCGATCGGTTCCACATTAATGTGAATACCATAATAAGAACCCACGACTCGAGAGCACTCGGAGCTAAATATTTGAACGAAACAGAATTGCCCTCAAATGAGGACTGTTTGTACTGGTGTTTGGATACGAGTCCATGCAATCTGGCTGTATATGAGCAAAAAGTATGCCGTTTTTAATTTAATTATAACTTAAATATGATTTGTATGAATCAAATTGTTGTTCAATTGCAGACTCGCGGCAGTTGTTATCTGTTTGATTGCGGCCCTAATGAAGACTTTCGATGCAAATTCACGGCACATAACTTCTACTCGAGTTCTATACTTCAGGTGAATCGACATCCGTATGATCTGAACGAATGGCAATCGCAAGTGAAACACGAGAAAGAGTTGACAAAACTTCGAGTTCAGAGCACTGTTTCTCCGATAGCCAGCAGTAGTACATCTTCGGTGAGGAATCTTATGGCTCCGTCAGTGGTTCCAACCACTACTGCCACTTCACTCCTGTTTCACAAGAGTAAGTGCTGTTCATTGAATTTATTGATTTTTATGTATTGCTGCTAAATATCTAAATTATTAAGTAATGTATTTTGTAGTCAATCTGTGTTTTAATATTTTATTGATTTCTAAACATTTATTGTTTAGCGTCTCGTTGTTTGCACTTTCAGTTTGAGTGCAAGAATAACAGCGAATGTATTGCGATATACAATGTTTGCGATGGTATTCCTCAATGTAGTGATGGAAGCGATGAATCGGTTGACTTAGAGTGTCATAAATCCAGATTTAATGTCCCGAATCCGAAAGCAAGTCATACCATAAGTTCATCAGACAATTCGGCACAAACTCTGAACAATAAGCAGTTGGATATGAAAGATATGTCACATCAATCCGATAAATCGAGTTCAATGTATTCGAGAATTACCCCAAATAAGTCACCGCAAGTAATGCCCGCTTATAACTACCCGAAAGCATCGGATGCAGACAATACAAGATCGGCTGACGAACAGATTGGGACACCGAAAAAGCAACACAATTACAGTCCGGCAGAACAGGGGGTCAATAATAATTACAATCCTCAATACAGAGCTAATCCTCAATGGAATCAATACTATCAGCAAAACGATGGTTTCGGTTCATCAGACAATCGGATGAGTGGTTCGGGATATGCTGTGGAACCTCAATATCTCAACAGTTATAACAATCGCGACTCGAATTCTGGCTCTTATTGGCCATCCATTGGAAGACAACAATCCTATGACTTAAGCGACCAAATGATGTCGCCCGGGAGTCAATCGTACGGCAATTCAATGTCCAATAAGCCACAGACCAATGCAGAGGACGAGTGGGCACAGAGCGGCGCTTCAAATGCAAACCCATATAACTCTAATTATTACATCTCAAGAACAAGAGATAGTAAACCAGAACTCAAAGGAAACCAAAATCTATCCAACAATAAGATGTTTTCAAAACCATTAGAAAGCGAATCGGCGGCCAAAGCAAAGCAAAGCCCAATTCCTCATAAATACGAACAACAACTTAAATCTCAATCCACTAAAATAGATGAGACAAACAAATCACAACAACTTTATACAAACCCAAAGCCTAGTTATTCTCATATTTCATCGAATAAGGGTTATGTGAAGAGCGCTAGTATTGTCGCCGTCTCTTATATGCACGATTCGAGCCAACAAAGCGGCCGCGAAACCAATAGCGCAGTCATTGCACTCAGTCTCGGCTTATTAGTGACCGCATTGTTGATCGTTTTGGTCGGATGTCGGATGAAGTCATTCAAACGAAAGATCGCCCGAAGGGGTCGATCACTTGCTCACGACGCCGACTATCTGGTCAATGGTATGTACCTATGATTGGTTTCAAATGAGCGCCCGTTTTACTACTTTGATCAGTAATTCCCATTCAAGACAAGAATTTGGAGTTAGATCTACATTAAGACTAATCACAATCAAAACTATTTGTTTTTTAATTCATACAATTCCTTGGCATCTATTTTAAAACTTTACCAAGTTTGTTATTTATTATTACTATTATTCTTGAATATAATTTATAATGTAAACTATGAATATTTATTTTGATTAAATACAATCCTTTCGTTAGTCTATTGGACACGGATTCTGAACGAAGTGCAAGAGTATTGATATATATTATTATACGTGTTATTACTTCAAAAATATTGAATCCAAGAATGAATTAGTATTTTATTAGTTATTAGCCATAACTTATTGCTAATAAATTATACTTGATTTTAGTATAAATCCAAACAATTTAAGATAAGGCTATTTGTCATCAATTTTAGTTATTCTTATATTAATTTATATTTTCAGTTTATACGACATACAATTATATAAACTAGTATAAATTTTGTTTTCAATTTAAAACTTATTTAAAAATCGAATTTCTACTAATTTCTAAAAGTTGTTAAATTAGTTAGAGATGTGTATTGAGTCATTTTCACTTTTCAAACTTTATCTAATTTAAAGCAATTTATATGTCAAAAGTTAATTAGTGTGGAGTTTACACAATGTCTTTATTTTACAATTTTTAATGTCAGTTAATAATGTTAGTAAACAATTTTAATTGATTTTATTGACATATTCTTTTATATAGAATTAAGTTATAGCGTTATTTTATCTAACTTTATCACGATCAATTATTTTTCAATATAATATTGCAGAATATTGTTTGCATCTTAATACAAAGCACTTTAATTTAAGAATTTATAAAAATTATAATTTACTAAAATATTTATTTATTCATGAAATAGTGATGTGATGTGACTATAGTGTTATGTTGAGCACCTCTTAACATGCATTTTACTTATACATGTATGTTATTTCAGAACTTTTTATATAGTGTAATGATTTTTTTTGTATTGATTACATCTAACAATAGTATTGCAAATGAATACTAATGAAAATTTGTGAATAGAAATTACATTAATTAAATGAATGAAAAGATTAAATGAAACACTGGATAACACTTGAAGGCCTTTACCAAACGAATCGATTTGTAATTAAGGACTACCAGGTCACTTATATAATATATAANTACAATCCTTTCGTTAGTCTATTGGACACGGATTCTGAACGAAGTGCAAGAGTATTGATATATATTATTATACGTGTTATTACTTCAAAAATATTGAATCCAAGAATGAATTAGTATTTTATTAGTTATTAGCCATAACTTATTGCTAATAAATTATACTTGATTTTAGTATAAATCCAAACAATTTAAGATAAGGCTATTTGTCATCAATTTTAGTTATTCTTATGTTAATTTATATTTTTAGTTTATAAGACATACAATTATATAAACTAGTATAAATTGTGTTTTCGATTTAAAACTTATTTAAAAATCCAATTTTTACTAATTTCTAAAAGTTGTTAAATTAGTTAAAGATGTGTATTGAGTCATTTTCACTTTTCAAACTTTATCTAATTTAAAGCGATTTATATGTCAAAAGTTAATTAGTGTTGAGTTTACACAATGTCTTTATTTTACCATTTTTAATATCAGTTAATAATGTTAGTAAACAATTTTAATTGATTTTATTGACATATTCTTTTATATAGAATTAAGTTATAGCGTTATTTTATCTAACTTTATCACGATCAATTATTTTTCACTATAATATTGTAGGATATTGTTTGCATCTTAATATAAAGCACTTTAATTTAAGAATTTAAAACAATTATAATTTACTAAATTTACTGATTTATTTATTCATGAAATAGTGACGTGATGTGACTATAGTGTTATGTTGAGCACCATTTTACTTATACATGTATGTAATTTCAGAACTTTTTATATAGTGTAATGATTTTTTTGTATTGATTACATCTAACAATAGTATTACAAATGAATACTAATGAAAATTTGTGAATAGAAATTACATTAATTAAATGAATGAAAAGATTAAATGAAACACTGGATAACACTTGAAGGCCTTTACCAAACGAATCGATTTGTAATTAAGGACTACCAGGTCACTTATATAATATATAACATTTATTATTTATAAATTTAATTAAAAGTATCAGCAAAAATATTGACTAAATTTAATATTAAAAACGTGTCAATATATGGGAATAAAAGTTGATTGTAATTATTTGAATGTTTATTTGAAATTTTGTTGAAATCAATATGAAATGAAATGTTGAAAATGTCTTTTATAAACGACACCCTTATTAGAGGAATTGATTTCATTATTTAGTTTAGTATTTATCAGGTTTTGTAAGTAGAATATTAAAAGTGATACATTTAATGTCAATTTAATATTGATTCCTATTATTTGTCAATTTATTTAATTTCCAAATATAAGTCTCTTATAATTTTGTCATTTATATATAATTAATAAAAATTTGTTAGTATTTGTTAATAAATCTAATTATTGTTACAATATTTTGTTGTATTATTTAACTATAAATTGTATTTACAATAAATGTAAAGTTCTATAATTATGCTGTTATTTATTGAACAATTATTTTGATTATTTCACATCAATATAATTAATAGTATTTATTTCGATATAAGAAATACATTTATATCTGAATTAGTTATCAACTCATCTCCAAAACAAGTTTTTAAAGTTTTATTAATTTTTATTAATTTACAAGAATTTGCAAAAAATTTATTCAAGAATTTTAATTCTAAAAAAGTTCACAAATTCCGGAAAGTTGTCAATAATTCGGACGTTATTTATGTGTAAAATGCATGAAATGTGCGGTTTTTAACGTTGTGTTGAATTAAACGCAAAAACAATTCATTTCATAAACAAAACAATTAAACAATAATTGAAACCATTTTACCATTGATTTCATCAAATCATTGGTTAATTAACACAACATTAGTATTGATATAATCGTTGATATCATAAATATTGTCAACAATTCATTTCATAAACAAAACAATTAAACAATAATTGAAACCATTTTACCATTGATTTCATCAAATCATTGGTTAATTAACACAACATTAGTATTGATATAATCGTTGATATCATAAATACTGTGGAAAATGTCGTCTTCGGGACCGAAAGGAAAGGCGGCGAAGACTAAAGTGAAGAACAAAACTCCGGCCGAAATCCAGATCACAGCCGAACAGCTGTTACGAGAGGCCAAAGAGAGAGACCTCGAGATCGTCGCTCCGCCGCCCAAACAGAAGATCTCAGATCCCGAAGAGTTAGCCGACTATCAGCTGAGGAAACGAAAGGCTTTTGAAGACAATATCCGGAAGAATCGATTAGTGATAAGCAATTGGATTAAATACGCCAAATGGGAGGAAAGCCAACAACAGATCCAAAGGGCGCGCTCTGTGCTCGAGAGGGCCCTCGACGTCGACCACAGGAATGTCACCGTTTGGCTCAAGTATGCGGAGATGGAGATGAAGGCCAGACAAGTGAATCACGCGAGGAATGTGTTGGACAGAGCGGTTCTTCTGTTGCCACGAGTGAACCAATTGTGGTATAAATACGTATATATGGAGGAAATGTTGACAAACGTGTCGGCGTGTCGTCAAGTGTTTGAGCGGTGGATGCAATGGGAACCCGAGGCTCAGTGTTGGCTCACTTTCATTAAGTTTGAATTGCGGTACAAAGAGGTGGATCGCGCCCGACATATATACGCCCGCTTTGTCACAGTTCACCCGCAGGTCACCAATTGGATCAAATACGCCCGCTTTGAGGAACAGAACGGATTCATTGGCAACGCTCGCGAAGTTTACGAGAAGGCCATTGACTTCTTCGGCGATGACTATTCCGACGAAACTCTTTTCATGTCTTTCGCTAAGTTTGAAGAGAATCACAGGGAATACGAAAGGGTTAGAGTTATCTATAAATACGCTTTGGAACAGCTGTCCAGCGAACAGACACAACAACTCTTCCAACAATACTCTCTGTTTGAGAAGAAGTTTGGAGACAGAGTTGGCATCGAAGACATTGTTATCAGTAAAAGGAAATATCAATACGAAGAACAGCTTAAGTCGAATTCACACAATTATGACATTTGGTTTGATTACATCCGACTCATGGAAGCCGAAGAGGACATCGACGCCACCCGTAAAGTCTACGAGAGAGCCATCGCTAACATTCCTCCCAAGAAAGAGAAACGATTTTGGAGACGATATATATACCTTTGGATCAGTTATGCCTTATTTGAAGAGTTGGACGCCAAAGACATAGACAGAGCTCGTGAAGTGTATGACTTCTGTCTCAAACTAATACCACACAAAACGTTTACTTTTGCAAAGTTTTGGATTCTGTCGGCAAAGTTTGAAATCAGACAAAAGAATTTGAGTGGCGCTCGAAAACTGTTGGGAACCGCTATTGGTTTGTGTCCCAAAGACAAGCTCTTCCGGGAATACATCGAACTGGAGATCCAGTTGCGAGAGTTCGACAGGTGTCGTATACTTTACCAGAAGTTTCTCGAGTTTTCGCCGCAAAACTGTACGGTTTGGATGAAATTCGCAGAACTGGAGACCATTCTGGGAGAAGTAGATCGCGGACGAGCTATATATGAGATAGCGATCGATCAGTCGAGACTCGATATGCCTGAAGTGATTTGGAAGTCGTATATCGACTTCGAAGTGGAACAGCAGGAGTACGAGAGGGCGCGGATGCTCTACGAGCGCCTTCTGGAGCGCACACAACACGTCAAAGTGTGGATCAGTTTCGCGCGCTTTGAGTTCCAGTCGTCGGACGGCAGCGACAGCGGTGTCGCGCAGACCCGCACTGTCTTCGAAAGAGCCAACAAAGCGCTCAAGAATTGCGAGGAAAAAGAGTCGCGTCTCATGTTATTGGAGGCTTGGAATGAGTTCGAGGAACAGTACGGAACCGACTCTAGCCGTGAGTCTGTCTCACGACAAATGCCTAAGAAAGTCAAGAAGAGACGCAAAATACAGACCAACGACGGGTCGGACGCGGGTTGGGAAGAGTATTACGACTATATATTCCCCACCGATGAGGAGGCCTTACCTCACCTCAGGTTCTTAGAAATGGCCAAAAAGTGGAAACAATCACAACAAGAAAGCGTTCAATAATTGCACTCTAATATCGGACTTAAGATCACGTTTTCATCATTTAATTAAATGTATATAAATTTTTTAATACTTATCAATAAAATTCACTTATAATCAAAATCATATAAACTTCGATAAACAATCAAATAAACGCTTGTTGTGACTGACAAACACTGAATCGTTTATTCCAAGTCTTCGGGTCTGACCGGATGTTGTAATGGGATTATAGACTTCTTGTGTTTATCTCGAGGTAAGGCTTTTCGCATATCTGTAATCAATATGTTTTTTATAAGCATTTTAATTGTAATGCAATGGCATTTCAAATACCAAAAGCGTCTTCGTCTGGATCTCCGGAATAATACTCTAAAACTCGTCGATAAACGCTATAACCGAGTCTTTTATACATATCAACGGCCACTCTATTGGAAACTCTTACGAATAGATCCACAAAATATGCCTGTTTTCTGGCAATTGAATCAAAGTCTAAATGACAATCAGTTGTTAATCACTTTTAGGCCATACTTTTCCGATGTCTGTTCCAAAGCGTTCATGAGTTTTGCGGCCAAATTGAGTCTCCGGTACTGCGGGGCGACACTGAGGGCAGTGACGTGTCCGTGCCATTGGTCTCCCTGTCCCTCAATCTTTCCCATTACTGTCAATTCAAAAGCATTTAACCATTGAATGTCATCAACAAGTGGTGGCGAAGACCTACTGTAGCCCATGATGTGTCCATTGGGCGCTTCCACCACTTGAAAGCATTCGGGCCAATGAGCCAAGTATTGCAGATAAAACGATAGGCCGTATGTCTCAGTCAATGGATCCAAATTGCTGTCCAAATGAGATGACAATCATTAGTATATCATTACTATTAGTAATACTATAAATGGCATCAAATATATGGCAAAACCAACACATTATTGAATCTAAACATATCATCGCAACGGAAGGCACGGATTGTCGTCATTATTGTCTCCAAACAATCACTTCAGCAACACTTCCGCTCACTTCAAGTCCAGACACTAACGCCTTATTAACCAATATTTCAATTATGGAAATAACAATCATTTGAAAGTCAATCAACTTTTAATGTTTACCACAAAATAAGCCATTATTTAGCATTGAATTGAGAGCCCATTGGCTGACAATGTGTTCCCTTTAAACACTATTCAATGCAACGCTATTTCTATTCAAACATGTGTTCAATAAAAGTACTAAACTATCAAAACGTGGCCTATATTTCACATTTTGTCGCTTAAATCTGGTTTAAAAGTATATTTAATAGTAAATTAGTTTGGTATTTGATTAATATTTTCTGATTGGGAATCTGATTAACAAACATTTTATTTATTTTAAGAATTCCGTAAATGTTTATGTCGATTTATCACCGGTTTATTGCCCAGAGATTTCAGTGGTAAAGGTTTGTGCGATTGTATGAAAAGTATAGTCTTTTTGCCACCGATTTGTCAATTAATAAATGAAACATTAAATTGTAAAACATATGTGCGGTTAAAGTAATGCATTGATGTATTGGTGGTGAATGTGGTTCATGTGATGGTGTGATTGGTGTGGATCTGTTGAGGCATTTAAAGCATTGAAATGATGTAATGAATGGATGAGTGAATGGTTAGTGAATTCGTGATGAGATGTCGTGAGTGTTGTGTTCGTAGTGTTGGAGAGAGTGTGGCGTCGATTGAGTCGATCATCAGTTCATTGCAGTCCTCTCTTCACGCGATAACCAAAGCATTGAAACTAATAATCGCTTCTCAACTAAACGTAAGAATTATTTGTTTTGTTTTTTGTGCTTTGATTTGCATTTTATGGCCAATGAGTCCGACGGCCAGCCTATGGACGCGTTAGTGGTGTCCGCGGGTGTAGTGCATGAAGTGATGCACATATTTAGACATATTTGGCCACAATATTGAATGAATGGTTGACTCTATGTGTGTATGCCTTGCGCTCACATCTCCTCCCTATCTCTATATTCCTATACTATTATACCATTGATTCACAACATCTTCACAGCTCTTCACCTGAGATGTGATGTGAAGGTAGGGCTGGAGTAGGGCTGGTGTCGGACTGACCCAAATTGATAGGCATTGATAAATATTTCTATATCTTCTTTGATTCACAACTTATTTATTGTTTAAACAATATTTGTTAATATCGTTAAGAATTGCTTATATATAATATTCGCTCATAATTTTGCTTCTCATATATGAACTGATTGTACGAAACGTAAGCTTTTAGAAACGATAGCAAAACGTATCGCATCTTTCAATTGATTATAAATGGGTTTTCTATTTGTTTGGTCACAAGAATTGTGTACTGAAAGCAAACCCCAAATGGTTTATCACTTAAATTATGAGCACATCTTTCGTCAAACTGTTTGAGTCGTAAACATCTTTTCGTTTCGTTTACAAAAACATATTTTTTATTTTTCTTTAATTCATTCTGTTTTATAAATTATCCGTTATTTTCAATATCAATACTATTTTGTCAATTCATTTATGGAAAAGTTTATTTTATTGCATAAGAATATACGCTTAATGTGAAGCTTTTGAATGTAACTGTTAAATAGTAAATTAATTTAAACATTAAATTATCAATAAAATGGTTAACATTATTGCCGTTTAAAATAAATATTTTTTAAGAGTTTGAGATTTATTTTACGGTGAAATATAATTTATTGAAAGGTAAGTGAAATATAATTTAACGGTAAATTTCCTGAACGATAAAATTTGATATGTATTTTTCATTTATTATAATAACATTTATTTTCACTTATCAATTGAATGGCATATTTATTTCAAAACTATTGACAGAATTTTCTAATTAATGTCAATATTCATTATTTAACTATATGTCAACTCTTACACTATTTACTTATCACAAACCTTGTTTCGCACTCACGTTACAGAAATAAGTAAATTATTCAGATGTTGACAACCGGGTTTATTAGTAGTAATTGTTTCTTAATTTGAAGTCATTATTTGAAGTAATTAGTAATTACTTAAATCGTTTTATATTCAAATTTTGAAAATCATATTCTTTACCACATTTTGTCTGTGAAACTGATGCTTAATATTAATTTCAAACACATTCTAATATCGCTATAGAAATTAGAAATAATTGTTAATAATTATATAAGCAAGGTACATTTCTCTCATAAGCAATATTGTATTTCACGATTGTTGTTAAAACCATTATTAAAGATAGAAATAATTTCAAAAAAAATTATATGCTCTTACTTATATAAAAAATTGTTGAATTTTTAAAATTTAAATTGACATCTTGATTTTGAGGTAGACCTAGATATTTTTCTTTAATATTTTCTAATAATTAGAGTATTAATATATGGATGAATAGAATACATGTGTTATTTAACCATTGATTCCTAAAACACCTGAATTTCTTTTAAATGATATAAAAATAAAAAGGATTCTAATTTCAACATTTTATTGATGGTTCAATTCTATATTTGCTTAAGATTTTGGTAATTATTACTAAAATGAGTGAATATATACGGTGCTCATAATTATTAAGTCATTAATTAGTGTCTCAAATATTTCTTAAACCATTGATCCGTTTATTCGTGCAAATAATATATATTGTATATTAAAAGTTAATTTGTATTATAAACACAAAACAAAACGAGATAAAATTTTGCAAATCAAACATAAACTAACGATAAATGAACTGATATCCTAAACTAAGTGCAAAATACTAACTCTTAATATTCAGTTTATTAATACATAAACACAAACCGGTCTTTTGTGCATTTATTGCATTGCAATTATGCTCTAAAAGACTGCAAACTCCGTAACAATTCTCAAATTGATTTTAAAATTAAAAACAAAAAATACATCTGTCGTTGAGATTTGCAGAATATATAATGAATCAAATGTAATATTTCTGAACATTGAATACAATGTTTTGAATTTCCAATTTGAGAGCATTTGGAAAACTAATTGAGCCCTTCTTTGAAAGCATACCTTGAAATTAGAGTCACAATAACTTTAGTCATAAATTATATGAATTGAGTCAACAAAATGAGTGCCAAATAATATCACTGTTTGAAACACAAGTTTGAAGAATCTATTGATATTCAGTGAATGGTCTTTATTTGCGACCACTTTATTATTTAGTAAATCTTATGAACAAAATATTTTGAAATATGTTTAGATATTTTATGAAAACTGGTTATAAATAGCGTATTATTGTAAAAATGTTTTGAGAACTTATACGGTGTTTATAGTCTTATTTGCCAATGACATAAAGAGTAATGTCTTATAGAAACGATTAGTCAGTTTCTTAAAAGATTTTATTGGTTTACACTCGACTTCACAGGTTGCAACTGTAAAGGACCGTCATTTAATGACGACACAATCAATAACCTTAAAATTATTGCACAATAAGTGACCTTGGTTTTTTTTCAAAAATAACCTTGGTCCGTTTTGTATTTACCTTGTTTTGCAATAAAAACTATTTACTTATTTAACAATATATGCAATCGCTTTGGGATATTATCAAAAACAGTTTACGCAACACTATATATTAATGAACCATGTTAAAAACTGAATTCATAAGTTATAACATTTGAGCATTTAAACTTATGATTGCATGCATTAGACAAGAGTTGATTACATTAGCGATTTATGCAACTTTGTTAGTCCATAACTAACACAACTTTGATAACAATTAAAATATTACAAAATATATTGAATTGAGAAGAAGTAGTGAAAAGCTGTGAAATAATGCGAGAAATATTGTGATTGAATTGAATGGCAATAGGAATGGGTTGGAAAACAAGCTGCGCTCTCAGGTCTTTGAACCGCTGAGCACTACATCAGTCGACCGTTTAATATTAGAACCAAAACTTGCTTTTATTGTTTATCATCTGTTCTCTGCTTTTCTATGTTATCAATGCCTTCCTATACAGAGAGTGGTAGGACTTGTAATACTGTGTATCCCAGATATCGTCTACACGTTCCCAATACATTCCTATACATTAACACATTAGTTTATAATGACTTCAATATTTATATAAACTATATTTTATAATTTCTGTGTTTGCTTTTAATCACTTAAAAACAATATTTCAATTGGTTTTATAAATTTTGAATGCAATAAAACTGAATGAATACTTGGATACGTGTACTGTAGTTATGTAATGTGTTTGGTTGCACATAACAGGGATAGTCTGTAATAATGTAGTGTTCAGTCGAGTTCATCGGAAACTCGTCTTCATCTGCAATATGAGACCAAAAGCGAGTGGTTTGAGTGGTTTGTTGTGCAACGCAATCGGTTTCCACATTCATATATGCGCTACAAATTGAATCATTTGTTACAATTGTTTTCCAACTAATTCACAAGAATTGCCATTTGTTTTATAAGTTTGTTGTGTTTGTAATCAAATAGTTTATACAAGTTTTAGTTTAATTAATTTGTTATAAAATAGTGAATTGCAATATATATTCAATGGCTGTTTTCAATTGCAGTGTAATATCAGGCGATTTAGTGCCACAACTGCTACTAATAGTGTACCAGAAGTGGAACGAAGCCATAGAAGGCATTGAATATTAATAATGATCAGCAAAAAGACTGTCAAACATAAGAAGCAAACGAAAGGCAATTCACTGATTGTCGAGAAGAATAAGAAATTGATAACCAAAAGGAGAAAACGGTCTAAAACTCAGTCATCGATTTCCGGTACAAAACAGAGTACAACCGATACAAAGGGTATCGCAACGAAAGAGTCAATCAATAGAATTAAGGATAAAAAATCTGATCAATTGATTCTCAGTGTTAAGAGTTTACGATTATTGGATAAAAAGGATAAAAATAATGCTTTTGCTAATAAGTCGTCGAAAATTAAAAATTTTAAAGAAATTGTGAAAAAAGTTAAAAATAAAGCCAACAAAACATGTAATCACGTCAAAGAAGTAGTGAAAAGAGAACTCAGAAATAATTGTAAAATTAATTTTGAAAAACAAGAGATTAATATTAAAAATAATATCAAAAACAATATTACAAACAATATTACAAACAATACTATAATAAAAAGGAAGAAAAACGCGAACCAAACAAGAGATACAATTGTGTTGAATCACGACAACGAAAAAGTGAACCCAAAAAACTCATCGAAACCTAACTCCAGATCTAATATATGTTCAAAACTATTTCCAACACTTAATTGTATTAAATCGACAAATAGTAGCAAAAATTCTACTAAATTAGAAAAAACACAAATTTCTGAATCAAAAATCAAAAGTAAAACAAATTTAAAACAAGAAAACAAAATAATGAACGATAAAAAAGAAAAGTCTACAAAATCGGTGAATAATAGTAAGAAAACTAAACCAAAGACAAAGTCAAACAACAAAATACGGAAATCTTTTAATATAAAAAAGAAACCAAATTCTAGTTCTAAACAAATGAAGAAAACTGTGAAAAAAGAGACAAAAAAAGTGAAACAAAATAATTGTAAGAAAACTACAAAATTGAAGAAAAAGCCGAAAAAATCAAATAAGAGTTCAGAGAAAGAGGAGAAAGTGTTCCCTCGAAGAGGACATCGAGTGGCGAGTCTTAACGCGAGCGCAAAAGTGAGGCTTTTGTGCGAAAATGAATCCGAAAGACACGACATTAACGACGATTCGTATGACTCGAAAAGCAAACTAAAGTCCAAAACCGATTCATCGGATTATAAATCGGATAAAAAGTGCAAAAATAACGACAAAAAAGAGACAAAAGTGAAGAAAGAGAATAAGTGTCGGGCATTGGTTCCGGTGGACAACTCTGCAAAGCAGGTGGCGGTCAGGAAACGCAAAAATATCGATAATGGCATTGAGATTATCGACACTCGTCTCTGCAAACGTATGGCCAGTCTTAACGCGTCTGCGATTATGGCCGCCAGTTATTCGCCCGAAAGGTTTAGCAGAAGCCGTTCTATTGAATCCAATCACAGCAACGGTTCCGTTGAGATGATTAGGGAATTGCAAACAATCAGTCAAACGGTGTCTCGCATTGAAATCAGTCCCGCAATGAATGGCATAAACGGCGTTCGCGTCAATCAAAACAGTGTTATTCTGAAGTCACAAAAACACGAAACCATTGAAACTGTGAAACAATTGAAAATGAGTAATAAAATCAAAGACAGACTCAAAGGGATCGCGAAACTCGAGAAACAACAACAAAAGGCCAAACACAAGACCAGACGCGCCAAACACGAGGCCAACGCTGACGACAATCTCTCGGTGGGAAGCGATGACCAATCGGTGTCGGGCGCCGAAGTGGCCGAATATCAGGCCACTAAAGTTCAAGTGACAAAAGTTACTCAAATTAACACATCTCAGGGCAAAGACAAGAAGAAATCCGGTCATCAAATCGATTCCATACTCGAAAGAGACTCAGCAGTTGTCCACAAATATCAGGTGCAGACAAAGTCCACAATCGAAATGCAAACCACTTTCAACTCAAGCAACGGCTCGACTATCGCTAACGTGACCACAATTACGGCTCCGCAACAAACGCCCGGCACTGCTGTCCCCCCACTGCACGTCCAACTCAGCGGCGCCGCACCCGCGCAACCGTTTGCCCCGCCTTTACTCCCATCCACTCACCCGTCAACACACGCGACTCCCGCCTACTTTAACTTCACGGGCGCCGCACCCGTACTCCAGCTCCACAACAATCAATATCAGGCCATTTCGTCGGCGCCTTCGATGAACGCAATGCCAATAATCAATTTGTCTGAACCCTATGCCACCCATTATGGCAGTGCCTTTTCGGTGCCTCACTTCGCAACTCACGCCCACCCGAACCAAAACCCATTCAACTATTTTCACGCCGGAATCTATCAGCCGGCGGGACCTCTTCTGCAACCATTTCAAGATCCCTGTCTTATCCATAAACCGATTCCATTTCATCCGCCGATCTCTCAAGTGAATCACATCCACAGTAGCCCTCAGTTTCCAAACGCCACTCTTTCCACACAAAACAGCCAAACATTCCAGAATGAGTTGACACAAGCCTTCCATCCGAGTGGACAGTACTTCCATCAATTGCCAACACCTCTCAGACACTCGCAAACCGTATACTTTCAGGCAATGCCTCAAACCAACGCTTCTCTGGCGCCAAACGCAACCACTTTTGCTTTTCTCAATCCCGGCGTTCATTACACGCATCCGTTTGTCAACTCTGAACAGTTGGTCCCACAAAACGAAACTCCTATTGTAGCCAATGATATGACTTTTATTAATCGCAATCCAAAAGCCAACACAAGTGACACAAACTCTTCAGCAATTACACGCATCCGTTTGTCAGCTCTGAACAGTTGGTCCCACAAAACGAAACTCCTATTGTAGCCAATGATATGACTTTTATTAATCGCAATCCAAAAGCCAACACAAGTGACACAAACTCTTCAGCGGCGCAAACGGTCAACACATCCCATGACAACAATTGCCGGCAACCGTTGTCTAAAAGTATAAGCATTCAGTGCTCCCCTCAAAGTAGAGACAATTTTCAGACATTACCTGAGAATCAATTCTGCGATTCGACCAATAGTTTAGTCCAAATGTCTCATATGATTGACAGAACTTCTGGACATAATCTCGATTCACAGACTTCTTCCACCAAAAGGACCAATAAATCAGACCATAAGAGCGATAAGAGAAAGAAATCTCTGCTTTTAAAGCACACACCGAATAGAAGTACCGATGAAGTGATGGTTCGCGACAACAATACACAGACACTGACCACCGAATGCGAAGAACACGAGGAACAGAGTTGTTCCGTCAAAAGTGTTGATAAGTCTATAAACCCTTCGAATCAAAACAAAATCAATTCAATAAATAAAGTGAATTCTCAACAAAAGCTTATGAAAAGAGTCTGCGTTCAGATCGACACTCCATTGCCTTCGATGTCAACGCCATCAGTAGTGCCGTCAGTGCCGTCAATGCCATCAACGCCTTTGCCTTTGAAAAGACCGGTTCGGAAGCGTTACTCTCACGGCTGGTCGTGGGAGGGAAGACCCGTTGATAAATACGTTTACTTAAACGTATGTATAATTTGCTGTCATTATTATGAATGTATTGATTGAATGAATTGTATTGATTAGAACGAAGAACAATCATATTTACGCAAATGTTTTCCTGCGATCCGTCACAACGAGGGCGACGTTATTAAAGTCAGAGATTGTGTGCTATTGAGAAGTGGGCCGCGAAAGACAGACCTCCCGTTCGTCGCTAAGATCGCCGCTCTCTGGGAGACTCCCGAAGGTTCGCACACTTATAGCTAAACAGTATTATTGGATGTGAATTATATATTTGTTTGATAACAGGAGAAATGATGATGAGTTTGTTGTGGTACTACCGTCCAGAGCACACGGATCTCGAATACTACTCGTCGCAGATGTTGTCGGAAATCTTTGCCTCCAAACACAGAGACGTCAATAGTGTCGCCTGTATTGACGACAAGTGTTATGTACTGACATATAACGAGTTCTGTCGTTACAAACGCTCCAAACTATTGAAACAGTCTCCTCTGTCCACTTGTCTCACCACAAACACCGTTCCCGCGATGGATGAGTCCTATCCCCGTATGGATCGCATGCCTCCGACCCGTGTATTCCCTGAACTAGTGTTTTGCTGTCGAAAAGTGTATGATTACAGACAGAAACGGATTCTTAAAAATCCCATTTGAATTACAATTTATATTATATTTAAATAATTATATATACAGTATATATAAACGAAGACATTATCTATTATTTAAATTATAACAAAATATTATATACAGTAATAGTAATATAACATTAATTTAGAGATTATACTTATTTAAACTGAAATTGTTTTTAACATTAACTTATTTAGAGTAGAATAGTATTCATTAATTCAATTAGTCTTATATTAATATAAATGATTTGTTGTTTATATACATAAATAATGGTAATTATGAGTTAATTCAATAAAAGATTCAATTATTCACTCATTTATTAGTTTAATTGATAAATAAAATGTCTTTTATTAATAATTAAAAGTCCTTTACGTATAAAGTGTACAATTATTAAATATAAGAAAGAAAAACAAGAACTATAATAAAAATTTTACAAATATAGATATGCATTTGCAGTTTAAATAAAATAAATTTAATTCAAATAATTTGAACGGGAATTAGCACTGGTTTTGATTTGTCAGAACCCATATCATAGACCACTGATATTTGCAACTGATTCTCATTCTTAATCACTGTCTTCTTGTGGACCATTAAAGCGATGGAAACCTTTTCTGACGGTCCGATCATTAGTTGATTCGATGAAAATCTAATTACATTTTGTGCTATACTTTTGCCACAAACGCTCTCCAAATGCACACGAATTAGAGAATCGTGTGATTTATTGCGGAAATTGATTGTTTCCCACTCTCCTCGACGCAGGCATACACTCGTTTGCGAGCACTGAAGCAAATGTTCCTCAAGTGGTTTCTGTTATGCAATTTATATTAAACAAAATCAATGCTAAATATAGTCACAAAAAAGGTACAAACCTTCGGCCAAAAAGTGGCATTCAATTGAAAAATGGCCAAAACATGACTGGAAGGCGAATCTGTGGACACCGTTAGACACGACTCTATGTCTCGAATGCCATTCGATACGATTATTAATGGGATCCGTATTTCGTACTGAGTTTTGGTCACAACAAACAATGTCTGCGGATCTAAACACCTAAATGTATGGATAGTACTGTCCGTATGTCTATATAACGGCTCGAATAGAAAGCCTTTGTTTGCCTCCAAACATAACTTGAGAGGAATGACATCCGAAATGTTTTTATTACTAACGCATAAATCTATGGTTTGTTTTTCAACTTTTTCCTCAAAGAGGTTGTAATGGATTTGACAATAATTGGACGAAAAGAGCGGTCGTTTGATAACTACTTCTTCTGACCGAATGCGACAAATGACAGACAATGGACTGATCGGCAGATTTATGTTCTCAATCGATGGATAAATTTGAAACACTATTGTAAACGATCCGCACTTTAATGGAGTGATTGTAATATCTTCTGAGAATAAGCCGTCAAAAAAGGCCGGAATATTAATCATATGTTTCGGATATTTAATGTCTAATGCATTCAAAGTGTCGACATTTGCATTAATTTTGAGTTCGGCTTTAAATGAAGTGATCGATAGGTTCTTGACTTTAAGATAATTAAGTTTAAACTCAACAAAACATCCGATTGTAAGCGACAATACATTTGGAGAGAAAACAAGCATTTGATTCAAATTTAAAGTATTGGCATTCATTAAACCAATCGATTGACTCGACTCTGAATTAGGACTATATGTTTGTACAGTGGAAAGGGTTCCCAAACCAGATGTGACCACACTTTTGCTGCTCTTACGGACATCACTGGCGCTCATACTATCACATAAATTAAGAGTTGAATTAATACTCGGAGCGAATGAATTGCATTGAGAAAGAGTGGATCTGTTTGTGACCAATGATTTTCGTTTCCTGTTTTTGCGGTCAAGAATTTTCTGAACGTTTTCTAAGGTATTGTTTGAAGAACTGATTTCATCGTTGATTGAAACAAATGATTCGTTAATTATTGACAACTCGTTTGGTATGCTTTTAAACATAATCTCTTCGCCCAACAGTTCCATCGATTCTCCAAACGATGGAATCGCCGAAAGAGGTTCCGAACGGTGTTTGAAATAAGAGGACATGTTTTCGTCTCCAAAGTCCGAGTTTGGCGACCGATAGGTCTGATTGATGTCAACCATCGGCTCCTCGGCCTTCAGCTCAAAGTCTGAACACTTACTGATAGACTTGAAGTCTTCGTCACAGGTCTGGGAAGCGATTGCATGTGACATATCATTGGATCCAAAACTGTTCACTTGAATGCCATTCAAGTAATGGTCAAAACCGTTGCTCTCGTTATCTGAAAATTATTCAACATTTAAATTAAAACTAATTCATTGATAACAAAAGGCATATATTGTCTAACATTTATCCGTTGATATATCGACGGCAAAAGAGTGGTCAGTATTGGCGAACGGGTTCTTCACGGGAGACAAACCCAAACTGTTGTTCACAAAATTGGTGTCCATTTGGGAAGACACATAAATTAAGAGTTGAATTAATACTCGGAGCGAATGAATTGCATTGAGAAAGAGTGGATCTGTTTGTGACCAATGATTTTCGTTTCCTGTTTTTGCGGTCAAGAATTTTCTGAACGTTTTCTAACGTATTGTTTGAAGAACTCATTTCATCGTTGATTGAAACAAATGATTCGTTAATTATTGACAACTCGTTTGGTATGCTTTTAAACATAATCTCTTCGCCTAACAGTTCCATCGATTCTCCAAACGATGGGATCGCCGAAAGTGGTTCCGAACGGTGTTTGAAATAAGAGGACATGTTTTCGTCTCCAAAGTCCGAGTTTGGCGACCGATAAGTCTGATTGATGTCAACCATCGGCTCCTCGGCCTTCAGCTCAAAGTCTGAACACTTACTGATAGACTTGAAGTCTTCGTCACAGGTTTGGGAAGCGATTGCATGTGACATATCATTGGATCCAAAACTGTTCACTTGAATGCCATTGAAGTAATGGTCAAAACCGTTGCTCTCGTTATCTGAAAATTATTCAACATTTAAATTAAAACTAATTAATTGATAACAAAACCGTATATAACAGATTGTAAATAGGCAACTATATAGCTGCCGTTTTCTCACCAGTCATAACCGCTTGCCCAAGAAGTGCCCTCTGTTTGGGTTTGACAACAAGTGTTTTAACCACAGGTAAACCCTTCCGATTCCGTGATTAGAAAACAGTGTCTTTTGTCTATTAAATCCAAACAAATGGTGTCTTTTGCTTATGTCTGCTCTCGACTGCAGAGTTGGCGTCAAATCCATATTGACTGAAGTGTTGGCCAAAAGGTGTGAAGTGTTGTCGCCATCGATGGCTTGTAGATCACCGATCAGACCAAATGAGCTCTCATTGCATACGTTGTGCGCGTCATTCAGTTGTATGTCTTCGTTCAAAGCGGTTCCAGTGGTATGTGTGGACATGTGTGCCATCGCTATGTGTTTGTCTGTCATTTGTTATCAATTACTCAATTTTGATTACGAAATTAAGTATTAAGTTAAGTTTAGTGTTTTGTTAAATTTGTGTTTAAATTGCGTAAAAATCGCGAAAAGTATACAAAAACTTAGTAATCTCATCTCTAGCAACGTTTGTTAGTGAAATTTGCTCATTTGTCAACAATATTACTGATTAACGACGATTTTAAGCCCCCATTCGACAACTCTATGCATATTTGCGTTCAAACCCACTATAATATAGTCCTCCCCTTCTCTCCCTCCCCCTCCCTATAGTACTGTTGTATAATAATTATAAGATATGGTAAACACCTGTAAACTATGCAATAGTTTTGGCGCTATATTTGTGGCAAAAGTGACGCAAAAATATTGTGAAAGAGTGACTGAAGTCTATGTCTAAAGAGTGTCTTCAGAAGTCTAGCAAACTTAGCTACCGGTTTAGCAACAGTTATTCGGCATTTCTTCACCTCGCTTCTGAGGTATAGACCCCTCACTTACGGAACTCACCTCGGCACCGACACTAACTCCGGCTCTAGCTGTCGCGTTTCCCTCCGTATGAGAGTTGCGATCAATTCATCCGACAATTCATTCATCACTTAATGATTGGACACAAATTGGCTGAATGTCTGGTCGACGCACAGACCGCCCGACTAGTCGTCCAAGAGATGAGAGACAAACGCATCACTCGCACCGTCGATGACAGCCAATTGGTGGTGAAGAATGTGGCCGACGATGACAACCACTCGAAGAAATCCAAGAGTTATTTAAGACATTTGACTCAATTGAGACAACATCTGGAAAAACATCCCGTTTTTAACTCCAAGAACTTCAGACTCACACCAATTGATTCGTTGATTACAACGAGCGACGAATCGGTTGATTGCATTGTCTTTGGCTTTCTAGTGAAGAACGCGTCCAAAATCAATGAATTGGTGGTCGAAGACAATACGGGAAGAGTTCCGCTCGTATTCACAGACGACACCCAATTCAGGGACGCATTGGTTGTGGAAAACAGTTTTGTGATAATCGAAGGCACATATGATTCGCCGAAAGACTGTCTGTATGTCGAAAGTATAGGTCAATCGCCGCCAATCGACTTGAGTTCGGCCGTCGAAGTGTCCGACGGTTTGCAACGAATCGGACGAATGCTTGTCGTTATATCTGACATACATTTGGACGACGAAAACACTTTAGACAAACTGAAGACATTGTTGACCGGATATGACTCAATGGTTCCCATTCCCGACGCCTTTCTATTTGTGGGCGACTTTATGTCCAAACCATGCGATGAAGTCTCGGATTTTAAAGGTATTATAGATATGAACGATATATGAATGCAAATGTTTCAACAGTTTTGTGTCAATTAATCGCAAATATTATGTATTTTCTCCATTTACAGCTCATATGAAGAATTTTGTTAAAATAATATCCAAATTCACTAAAATATCAAACTTTTCTCAACTCATATTCATTCCCGGATTTAATGACATTAAAGGCAATGATATCCCGAAGTGAGCACTTATTTTCCTAAACATTTGCAAAGTTTGTATAAATGCTTTTATTTAATGTATTGTTTAATCGATTGATTAGATCCGCATTTACTGTCGATATGTTTCCAATGACAACAAAACTTATAAATAACTACCATTTGGCCACAAATCCGGTTAATATATACATCGACGGCCGACACATCTGTTTGTCTGCCATTCCCTATATGTCTAAACTTCGCAAACATATTATACACAACAGCACTGAAGACTCGACAGAATTGGGCGCTTCTATAGCCAAACTGATCACTTGTAACGGACACCTGAGCGCTGGTTTGTCCCACAATCTGCACAATAGCCTCTCTTTATTCCATTTGCCAGACTTTGTGCTTATATCTGACAAACACATGAATGAAGACATGGATTCAAATGCCCACAACTATACAGATCTGGTAGTCTTACCCTCTTTTTCCAGAGATAACTTTCGATTCAAAGTGTTTTACACGAATCCTAAACATATAGAGTGCAGTCAAATACTTGTCTGAAGCTCTCGTTTAACCCTTTCCTCACATATATTGCACACTAAAAGTGGAGTCAAGTTTTTCAGCGTCTGTTAGTAAACAGTGTT
>CAJPIZ010000364.1:0-26297 GCA_905368565.1 Medioppia subpectinata
GTCCCAAATGAGTGTCTCAATCACTGGTGCCAACTGCCCGACCACGTGCTCACTCGACTCGGCCACCGATATGACCATTACCACCCATCTCAACAACCATGGTCAAGCTTAATTACAAATAACCATGTAAACTAATTGTTTAAATCAATACAAAAAATAATGTAATTAAAAGTCTTTAAAAAATACTAAATTCTCTTTAATTATAATGAAATAAATATATTTAAGCATTAAATGAATTGTTTAGATAAATGTGTATAAAATTATAATTAATATATTTTTAAATTGACAGCAAATCAACTTTAAAATCATAGCAAAACAAAAGTAATATAAAAATAAACACAAATATTTCACAACAAATATACAAAACTATGAAACTGTTATAATCTGTTGATATTTCAGATGTTTATTACAGACAAACGATGGTATGGTTTGAATGCAAAGAGTCGGATGACTGATCCGCCACTGCCTGTAATCCATGGCAACGATTCGCCACAAATTGTAAATCATAAACAAACAAATGATGGATAAAATGACATCAATTTCAACAATCCATTGGTATATAAGCGAGAAATAATGGTATACGAGAACCGATGCCAACAAAACGACCAATAAATAGATGACAATCGCCAAAAGGACAGCTGTTTTGTGACGATTTATACCATTATAGATGTCGAGGACATAGTCTTTGAACGGAGGGGACAGTCGTGTCAATCGTATGAACCGGTATTGCGATCGACAGACACCGCAGACATCACTTCTGGACACAGATATCCATTCAATGAGACAATAGTAGTGAACGGCAGCCGCAGAGCCGGCGCACAGACACGGCTCCACCATCTGAGAGATCTGGTCATCGCTCAGACATATGCGACATGTCTTCAGGTGTTTGGCCGCCAGTGATGTCGAAGACGGCGAACACATTGACCAGACTTTGAGGCACTTCTTGTTTGTCGGGAACTTAAGTAATGTTTTTAAGTTTTTAATCAATTAATAAATTTGTTTAAAATTTTATTTTTAATTACCTTTTAATTGAAACCAATGGTTGACACAAATTAATGATCATTTGATTAAAACAATTCTCATTTCAATAGCAATACAAATGTTTACAAAACTTGGACTAAAGTTACAGTTGTTTTCTCTCCATTGAAAACAATACAAGTTGTGAACAATTTTGATGTGAAATTAAACTGTTTTTTACAACTTATCATCTCTTCATATACACCTCCGATGACTGATCCAAAGAACGATAATTTACTAATTAAGACATTTTCAAACTTAATGTTTGATTTGAACTTAAAATAAACAAATTTTGTGAAATGAATTCAATAAAACATCAATTGATGTAATTTTTGATAAAACTTTCTCGAGATTTAAATTGAAATTTCATCGATAATTATAATGACAACAATTATAATGATATGAATTGAAACATAATTCAAACATTTAAACAATAAATTTGTTTTTCAATTGAATTTGAATTGATTTCAATTTGCTGTTTATCTAAACCACAAATTATCACATTTTTAAGTCTGTTTTATATCTCTTGTGTTAACAAAAGAAAAATGTATAAATCTGTAGACATTATCAAAATAATATCGCTTTTGTTATTAACATTGTGTATGTATTCACATGTAAATTATTATTATGTAAAATAATTATAATATTTTTGATAAAATTACTTTTAGTGGAAACCTATGGACGGCCGCCACTGCCGCCCACAACCACAACACTCCCGCCATTTACTCTCTCTGCCGCTGATATGTCTAAATACGGGATTAACGACAGGAACTGTGGCCTCAAAGGCTTCACACGCGAAACCATTGAGATATTGTATAACAACACTAAATGTTTTCACAACAGCTATAGTCCACAAACAGTGATGGATATGTCTGGTCCGCCCCTATGGCGTGAACAGGATCTGACGACCAGTCGTATAATGGGTCGGGTGCGCAAAGCGAAGTTGGGCGAAGCACCATGGGTGGTTAGCATTATCAGCTATGGTTATAAGTACGAACGAGGTACCGTATCTGGGGGTGTAGCACCTTGGAAAAAGTTCAGCATTGAGTGCAGCGGTGTATTGGTTACCAAACGATGGGTTTTAACGGCCGCCGAATGTCTCATACCGTGAGTAGCGTTGAAAATACATTAAATTATATTCTGATTAAGTGATTACAATATAAAATCAATGTGATATTATAATTGTTTAATAATAATTAATATATCATTATATATTCTTAATGTATAGTCAAGGGAGTTGGAGTTGGAATTTTGATTGGTTTCAAAGGCATTTTATTAGGTTTGGTAATAATAAAGAGAATGGAGTGGGAATAGTGGGAAAAGTGCAGTGTAAGGTTAACTATACTTACTATGGCGTCGGCCGCACAGACGGCGTGGCTCTGTGTCGGCTCCATCAGGACTTCAACATCCAGGTAGAGGGTGGACACATGTTGGTCAACACCGTATGCCTGCCTGAGTCGGGTCGAGTGCTCACTCACACCGAGTTGGCCACAATGTACGGCTTTGGAGAGACTGACTCGTATAAGGCTACTGATAATTGGTTACGTAAGGGTGTGATTAAACTACAGCCGTCCAGCGCTTGTCCCGATTCCTATCCCGAAAACCTGTGCTCCGATTACAAGAGAGACAACATATCCGCGCCCTGTTATGTGAGTGGCATTGGTTTTGCTGTTCATGTGATTTATTTTTAAAATTTAATTTTCTGTAATTTTGAGGGCGATTTGGGCGCCGGTGTTGTCCAGTATACTGACAAATACGAGACCCGGGCTATACTGGTTGCCACACACGTCAATCGGTCAAAATTCGCTGACAGAACTTGCCATGATCAATACAGTTATTACATNCTGGTTGCCACACACGTCAATCGGTCAAAATTCGCTGACAGAACTTGCCATGATCAATACAGTTATTACATCTCCACCGCATATATTATGGATTGGATATTACAGACAATTTCAACCAAAACACCTTAATTATCTTATTATTATTTTACTATTTCTTTGTGACATTTATTTTGTTGAACTAAACTGTTTTATAGAAATTTTTATTTATTTTATAATTAAATGTAATAAAAATAATTGTTTTTAATATGGGTTTCATTTTGGGGTAACCAATGCTTAACTATAACTAATCCAAAGGAGATTAAAGATAAACAAAGATTATTAGTAATAATTTAATAATTTATTACATAGGATTTATAGCCAAAGTGTTTGACATGTTTTGCATATCTAGTAATACTTGTAAAAATAAGAATACTGTTTAATAAGAATCATTAAAATTTTGAATACAAATCATTTATTAGATCCGACGGATAGTATTACTGGATTTGCGATTGACCTAGATCGTCGGGTAGACGTTGTGCAAAAATTATGGCCATCTATTTCATATATAAAAATTTAATTTGCAATCAAAAGTATACAATCAATATTATTTAGAAATGCAAATCAATTTTAAAAATCAAAAAATATTTTTAATTATGTTAAAGTTAAAAACATTTTGAGTGAAATTAGAAATGTGTCAAAAAATACTTTCTAATAGTTTTCTAAAATAAGGATTAAGTGTTTAGTGTTTGTTTAATTTGGCAGTGGTTTGAGTGTTGTTTGCATTGAATCGATAGGCAATGAAAGCGACAATAATTGTCGACACAATCAGAATCAACACAAGTATTGCCAAAATATATGACAATATGTTTGATGTCTGAAACCCAGAGGACAAGTGTTTAGTCGATGACTTTGTTTGTGGGCACCAGTCCTGTGGATATTCATCTAAACGCTAATTCAACGATTTAAATAATACTTATTATAATTTACACACAAATTTATAGTAAATTTATCATAAATTAATAGTAAAACTGATGACAAACTCTAATTTTAATTAAGTCGAAGAGTTTTTTGTTACGAAAATCGTACAAATCGTAGGCATATAACTGGTTATTATCAACCTTTCCGTCGTTGGCCACCAAATGAATTGAAATAACGGTTTCAATGTGTATGTGATTGACTACATCTCTGCGGGTTATGTAATAAACACCAATGATCTTGGTAAATTTAATGTCGTAGTACAAGTAGGGAACGGGCACACCAAACTCCATATTGTAGGACATATTAACGAACGGGTAATATATCTGTAAATGCATTTTATACGACTCGTTAGTGTGGGCGACAGTAATGTAGTGACGATTATTAGTGTCCATAACGTATAACTCGGGAAACCGATGCGAGTTCTCCCGGAATGCGAATAATATTGATTGAAAGGGTTTGTTGACCCCCTGTATGTGCGGCCCATATGTCTGGTCGAGTATATACCGGGCGGGAATCTTATTGGGGTCGGGGATCGGATATAGAGTTTGAATGCCATTCCAGGCGCTGTTATAATCGTATCCAAACAGTCCGTATACGGCGTGTCCTATCGATCGATACGTATGACTGCTTATGCCGTGAATTATCACTTCATAAAATCCTAATATATCGTTGAGTTCTACTGAATACCCGGTCACTCGATGTCGAGTGTCTTTGTATTAATGATTTACATTTTAATGTTTATTGTAAAATAATCGACAAAACATTTATTTATTTAATATAATTACCAAAATAAGTGCCCAATAGTTGAGTGACATGTCTGTCAAATATCCACTTATTTACGTCGAGGTTGTAGTAATAGAAATAACGGCCCGTTTGATGGTATATATGGGGACCGATATTGAAGACACTTTGATGTGAATTATATTCGCGGTTCACTTCACACACGCCTTCAGTATAACTACTGATCACTGAATATGTCATGTATTTTGCCGGACATGTGATATACAGATCAAACCAATTGCTGAAATTTTCTTTTTGAAACTATTATACAATAAATATTTAAAATTATAAATTTTTTACGTAATGCTAATGTAATACCAGTTCCCTCGCATTCAATGTATGGCTGAATGAAAACAATCCGGTTGTATTGCCTGAAGTTACAGAAGCGTATAAAGTGTCAGGATTAATTGTGGAGATGTTATTGTGAACAAATAGCCCGTGTATAAAGTAACCAGGTTGCTTTTTTGATTTAATTACACTCCATTTGATGATTGGATCAAGAGCAACGTTTGGGCCATAATTTATATGATAATCCCAAACAAATTTATGAATGCATTCATAGTCTATATAGGCATCGGTTGCTGTGATGGCGACGACTACTGTATTTGTCATTTCATGCTCTGATTGATAGCCAGTAATGGCCCGAAAGTCGTGTTTCTGACCCAAACTTTGGTGTTTTTGTTCAATAAATTCCGAAAATTGTTTACAAAAATATTGATATCTCTGTTCGGACTGTTTGTATGACTCGAGACCAAAGGGTGTGTATACAAAAGGTATAGGTTTTGGACGTTTCTTGAAAATCGTGGTCTCATATGTGTATCCAAACAGACAAACGCTGTAATGATATTTGGATTTCTGGTAACCAAATACACACTCATAAGCGGAAAGACTTTTACGAGTTTTACAATAGGCGTCATTGAAATATATGGACGACTTGTATGTGAATGCGTATACGTTTTGCGAGATGTCTACCATTAATAATTATATTTCATTAATTGGTAACAAATATGTTGTGAATACAAACCAACGCCTTTATATAAACCAATGTCTTTGCTGGACAGAAGTGCGGGTATGTCTGACCGGTAGTCAATGTTGTCAACTCTACCGCCACCGGCAAAACGGGTCGATTGAAACGATTGGTTAGTGAATCCCAAACTATTGTATCGCCAAAAGCTGGCGTTTCGTTGAAGGTATATATCGTATCCCAAACTGAAAACACTATTAAACTTAAACTCTTGGCCGCAAATGTCAAACGGAGCGAACGGTTTAGGCTTTTCGTTACATCGCGTGAGTCTCTCAAAAGTTACATCCTTTGTATTGAAAATACAAGAAAAATGTTAGCAATATTTACAACTATTTATTCATTGTATTGTATTATAAATAGAAATATAATTACCGTATTATATACACTCAACTCAAATCCATTGGTAGTATTTTTCTCCACTATTTTTGTAAGACTTGAATTAATTTTACAATCGGTGGGACAGATATAGGAGTACTGATGGCCGGGAATTGCCATCAGTATTGGCCGCTCACCCAAATCACGCAGAGATAGGGCTTTGATCAGATTGTCGTCAAACAGTATATTATACGAAAATAGTTTATTAACACCGACTGCCGTTACGATCGAAACGATTGCCATACTATTGTGTATTACAATTCCCGTGTCTTCAGTCCGATAACTAGTGGTTTGTATTGACTTAATATTTTGTTTTGCATTAATGAACGGAAATATTTCATTCAATGTTTTGTCGCAATAGTCTCGGAGTAATCGGAGATCATTTGATTTGCTATATTTTGCTAAACACTTGACGTCTTCGCCGCATATATTGAGCCAAAACTTATTTTCCTGATAATAGTATTGCAAAACTACGATCTCAACTGAAAACAACAAGATGTTTATTAATTTACTTAGATTTACTGTATATACTGTTATACAGTATATTGTTAATGTTTTATGTCATACTTGGGTAATATTTATCGAGAGAGTGAATGCAAACCAAGTCTATGTTATCGTCGTTGTCCGTCTGTCTGGCCATTGGGCACATGTATTGGTATTGATTTTCATTAACTTTCACATTATTTACTTCTATGTCACAAAAATCAACTAAATCTGTGTAATTTAACGGATATGCCGTAAACGGATACCTATGTACTAGATGCAAAAATACATAGGTATTAGTAAATGTATTACATTAATTTCTTTCATGGTAAATTTAATAATACTTAATTTATACAATATAACTTAACAAAAACTTACACCAATTAAAGTGAGAGAGAAGATTCAATAAATCTGAGGTATTTTGTGAATTCTTATGATAGAAGTACTGGTTTTGCAAATTAAATGCACCCATAATTTCAATTGCGTTACAAAAAACATCTAATGATTGACTGCAACTAATCGCTAAGAGATTAACGATTATCAGGATTTGTAGCCAAAGTGTAGCCATGGTTTACATAGAAAGCGATGGATTAAGAGATTTATTTACAAATTGTATGTTTGAATTTGCGTTGAATTTATAGTTTATATAATAGCGTTGTAATAATTGATTGCATTTGCAGTTTATGTCGACAAACAAATTGTTAAAATCATTTGAATTCAATTATATCAACGCTTATAATAAAGTAATATCTTTACTGTTTTTATTGTTTACCACGAGTTATAATAATTTTGTTGAGATTTGAAGTAAATTTTAGTTTTAAATTCAATTATATTTTTACAAATTCTGTTTATTTATTGAGATCTTTATATAATTGTTTGTATTTTGTATTTAAGTGTTTGATAAAAAATGTTTAATTTATTTATAAATATCAAATTAATATTTGTCTTGTTATTAACATTGTGTAAGTTTATAACATATGTATTATTTGTTTTTAATAATACAAAATAATAATAAAATGTAAATTAATGCTTACTTTTAGTGCAAACCAATGGTCTGTTTGTATCGATCGGTAAATATCCTAATTATGAGTCTTTTGGCGTTAACCACGTGTCGTGTGGATACAGATTCGCTTACGAACCCATAGACATCACATATAAAACCGATTGCTTTCACGATAACTATAAGCCATCAAATTTACACGATATCAACGGTCACTACGATTACCCACATCTGTCGTCCACTAGTCGTTTGACGGGCGGTAGGCATCAAAACTATGGCGAAGGACCATGGGCTGTTAGTATCGAGGTGATTCATACTAGAAAGGGTAATCAGGGAAGCGTAAGTTTGAATAAAACTCAAAGCAATATCACTCTCTGTTCGGGTGTACTGGTTACCAAACGATGGGTATTAACAGCAGCCGATTGTGTGAAAGTGTAAATACATATTAATTTATTAATATAACAGAATCACTAAGTTTTGACATTTATTAGTTTATAATATATATATTATATAACCCAATATAACAGCGCGAATCAAAACGAAAGCCTCAGTATATCGGTTACGACCGGCAATCGTCGGTTTAGTGACAAAGTATATCCATCTATTGGCCAACACTTTATGGCAGGCGTGGCATTGGTTCGTCTCCGGAAGAATGTGGACACCCATAACATTGGCCGACAATTGCTGGCCAACACCGTATGCCTGCCCGAACTCAACCAAGTGCAGCAACAGGCAGACTGGGCCACACTCTATGGATTCGGTTTAACCCATGGCCAGAGCACAAGTAACGCTTGGTTACACCATGGTGATGTTTATTTACAGTCGCGCACAGCATGTAATTTAATTTTTAATAGCACACTAATGTGCGCCTCAAACTCCGTGGCCCACAACCAGTCCACACCCTGTATAGTGAGTGACATTTGTTTACTTTAAACTATAATTTGTATATAAATCTAATTGTATGTGATTTGAGAAGGGCGATGAGGGCGCGGGTTTGGTCCAGTTTACCGACAAATATCGCACCACAGCTATACTTGTGGGCACACTTGTGAGACGTGGGCCACACGCCGGTGATGTTTGTCAAAATATTAGTTTTTATGTTTCTACCCCGAGTGTTGTTGACTGGATATTAAAAACAATTAAAATTAATGAAAGACCTGGTGTTGGTTAAGAACGTAATACTTGTATTGTAATATTTAGTGTTTGTAATGCAATATATAATCTAGTTTCAATTGATATTATTTTTTAAAAACTATTCAAATAAAGTATATTTTAAAATATTTATTCATTAAAAATATTTATAATTTACAAATAAATTGCATTTAAAACCACAAAAGATTCATTAATTAGAAGAAACTTTAATAAATTTTGAAAATTTGATACAAATAAAAATATTCTAATAGTTTATATCAACAAAAATAAAAATCAAATTAGAAATCACGTGTTTTGTAAATAGTTTCAATCCTACATTAGTTTATAAAGTTTAGTATAAAGTTTAAAGTTTATAAAGTTTATAAAGTCTTTATATACTGTAGATATTCTAGTGTTTATGTGCTTAAGTTTTTGGTACGTTATTCGCATTTTGAGAGCTCTTATTTACCGATTGTTGTCTACCATTGAATCGATAGGCAATGAAAGCGACAATAATTGTCGACACAATCAGAATCAACACAAGTATTGCCAAAATATATGACAATATAAGTGATGTCTGAAATCCAGAGGACAAGTGTTCAGTCGATGACTTATTTCGTGGGCACCAGACCTCCGGATATTCATCAAAACGCTAATTAAATGACAAAAATATTATTTGTTATAATCTGTACTAAAAAAAAAAGAGTTTTAAATGAATATTTAAAATGTTCACAAACTTTGACTTGTATTAAGTCGAGAATTCTTTTGTTGTTAAAATCATACAAATTATAGACATATAACTTATTACTAGAATATCCATTATTGGCCACTAAATGGATTGCCGTAACGGTCTCGATGTGTATGCGATTGACTACATCTCTGCGGGATATGTAATAGACACCAATCAATTGAGAAAATTTAACATCAGTGTACAGATAATATTTTGGGACATTAAACTCCATGTTGTGCTGCAAATGAATGAACGGGTAATATATCTGTAAATGCATTTTATACGACTCGTTAATGTGGGCGACGGTAATAGAGTACCGATCATATCTGTCCACAACGTATAACTCGGGAAACCGATGCGAGTCCTCCCGGAAGGCGAATAATATTTGTTGAAACGGTTTTTCGGCCCATTTTATGTGCGGCCCATATGTCTGCTCGAGTATATACCGGTCGGGAGTTTTGTTGGGGTCGGGGATCGGGTATAGGGTTTGAATGCCATCCCAGGCGCTGTTATAATCGTATCCAAACAGTCCGTATACGGCGTGTCCTATCGGTCGATACGTATGACTACTTATGCCGTGAATTATCACTTCATAAAAGCCTAATTTTTCTTTAAGTTCCACTGAATACCCGGTCACTCGATGTCGGGTTTCTTTGTATTAATTTATATTTTTATATTCATTATAAAAACAATTGTTTAAAAAATATATTTAGTCTACGAATACCGTAATAAATGCCCAATAGTTGAGTGATATGTCTGTCAAATGTCCATTTTTTTACGTCGCGGTCGTAGTAATAGAAATGACGGCCCGTTTGATGGTATATATGGGGACCGATATTGAAGACACTCTGACGGATGTCATACTCTCTCTTCACTTCACACACGCCTTCAGTATAACTACTGATTACTTGATATGTCGTGTATTTTGCGGGACATGTGATGCATAGATCAAACCAATTGATATAATTATCATGGTGAAACTATTACAATAGTTATAATAATTAAATTTATAAATTGTTGATTTAAAGCATATGTAATACCAGTTCTCCCGTATGGCTAAATGAAAACACTCCGGAAGTGGTGCCTGAAGTTACTGAAGCATAAATATTGTCGATGTAATTGGCATTATAAATAAATAGCCCACGTATAAAGTACCCAGCTTGTTTTGGTGGTTTAATTACACTCCATTTGATAATTGAATGAAGGGCAACGTTTTTACCATAATTTACTTCAAAATCCCAAACAAATGTGTGAATACATTGATAGTCTATATTTCCATCGGTTGCTGTGATGGCCACGACTACTGTATTTCTCAGTTCATTCTCTGATTGATAGCCAGTAATGGCCTGGAAGTCGTGTTTTTGACCCAAAGTTTCGTGTTTTTGTTCAATAAATATCGCAAATTGTTTGCAGAAATATTGATATCTTTGTTCGGACTCTTTGTATGACTCGAGACCATAGGGTGTGTATACAAAAGGCATCGGTTTTAGGCCTTTCTTGGAAAATGTAATCTCATTTGTGATTTCATTTGTGGTTTCATTTGCTGTCTCATATGTGTATCCAAACAAACAAACGCTGTAATGATATTTGGATTTTTCATAACCAAAGGCACATTCTTTAACGGAAAGACTTTTACGAGTTTTACAATAGGCGTCATTGAAATATGTGGACGACTTGTATGTGAATGCGTATACGTTTTGCCAGATGTCTATAATATTAGTGATTATATTTTATATATTAATTGGAAATCAATTTTAACAAATATATCGTAAATACAGACCAATGTGTTTGCTGGAGAGAAGTGCGGGTATGTCTGACCGGTAGTCAATGTTGTCAACTCTACCCCCGCCGGCAAAACGCTTCGATTGAAACGACTGGTTAGTGAAACCCAAACTATTGTATCGCCAAAAGTTGGCGTTTCGCTTGAAGTATATATCGTATCCCAAACTGAAAACACTATTAAACTCAAGCTTTTGGCCGCAAATATCAAACGGGGCGAAAGGTTTTGGCTTTTCGTCGCACCGGATAAGTCTCTCAAACGTTACATCCTTTGTATTAAAAATATAAAAAACATGTTATCTCTAATGTTATCTAAAAAGCAATAATAATTATCATATATTTTTTACAATAATATAAATAATTACAGTATTAGTTATTTTGAGTTCAATACTGCCATTGGTAGTTGTGGTGAGCATTGCTTTTGTAAGGTTTGTATTTACTTTGCAATCGTTGGGACAGATATAGGCGTAGGAACGGCCGAGAACTGTCACCAGTATTGGCCGCCCCGTCAACGTTGGCACATATAACTGCGGATCGTGGTTGAAATGTATGTTATATGTGTATAACTTATTAATACCGGCATTTGAGTCGTTATATAATGGGTCCACAGTTATGATAGCCATCGCTAGATATATGAAATTACCCAACCTTTCAGTCCTATAACTAATGGTTTGAATTGATTTCAAATTTTGCATTGCATTTGTGAGCGGAAACAACTGATCCAATGTTTTGTTGCAATAGTCTTGTAGTAATTGAAAATCATGTGATTTGCGGTATATGTCTAAACACGTGACATTTTGGTCGCATATATGCACCCAAAACCGATTTTCCTGATAATAGTATTGCAAAATTACGATCTCTGAAAACGAATAAAATGTAGACAATATATATGATGGTAAATACATGACAAATATAAACATGATATTTGTATTTACCCGGGAAAGATTGATTGAGTGAGTGATAGCAAACCAAGTCTATGTTATCATCGTTGGCCACCTCTCTGGCCATTGGGCACATGTATTGGTATTTGTTTTCATTCACTTTTACCCCATTCACGTCAATATCGCACAAATCGACTAAATCTTTATAGTTCAACGGATACGCCGTAAACGGTAACCCAATTACTGTTTCAAAACATGTAGGTTATTATATAACGATCACAATTATGCTACTTTTGTCATAAAAACATGATTGAAAACTCACGCCAATTAAATTGAGTTAGATATGTGAATAGATTGGATGAATTATATAACTTGTGGTAATAGTGATGATTCAAATATGAAAGCGTGTCGTTATGTCCGTTGGGTTTGTCTTCAATACCGGTTTCATTCACTCTCCAGATCTCGTACTCCAAGTTTTTGTTTAGGATGTGATAGAAGTAATGGTTTTGCAAATTAAATGCGCCCACGATTTCGGTCGCACCACAGAAACCATGGTCTGGATCTGATTGTAAGACATCCAGCGTTTGAATATAACTAATGCTTAAGAGATTAATGATAATCAGGATTTGTAGCCTAAATGATGACATGTTTTCCATAGTAATTGATGGATTGAATGAATAGTTCAACAATTGTATGAATGTTTGGTTTAAATTTAAAGTATTAATAAAACCGCGACAATAATTGTCATTATTTTGCCGTTTATGTTGAGAAATACATTTTTGAACAATTTTATGTTTAGCTAATACTTGGATTGAATGAGTATTGTTAGTAAATATAGTATAAATAATTATATAATTTTGCAATTATTTTGTATAATATTTTGGTTTAAATTTTAGTAAATTCCACTTATAGATACAAAATATAATATTTTTAACAAATAAATTATAAAAACAAATTCAATATCAGTTCACAAAAATGAGAATAACATGAGATATAATATCATTTAATAAATTAAAAATATAAAGAATACTGTATTAAATGTTTATAAATAAATTTTGTGATTTTGGTGTTAAGACTGATTTAGTTGTCCGAGTGTTGAATCAGTTGTTTTGTTTGGTTTTATTCACCGATTGTTGTCTACCATTGAATTGATAGGCAATGAAAGCGACAATAATTGTCGACACAATCAGAATCAACACAAGTATTGCCACAATATATGACAATATGTTTGACTCCGAAATGTTTGACTTATGTTTACTTTCACTTCCGCGACAATAATGTGGTAAATATTGAATTTTTGTCTGAAAAATAAAAAAATGAAATTTACTAAACATTTACAAATTACTACCAAAACAAACCAAACTAACCTTGATCATTGTTAAGTTCATAACTTCATGACTGTCCCAATTAAGCATATCGTAATCATATAGATATGGTTTCCCATCGACGCGATAGTTGGCGACCAAATGCGGCGATTTTTTGCCAGTATTTTCCTCAAAGTCTAAGTAAATGCCGACCACTTTATCAAACTCTAAATACCGGGTGTCGTAAAACTCATAGGTATAAGCCTTCCCGTCGGCCGACACATTCATAAACGGTGCGAACACTCGGAGCCATGGGATCTGATTTCTGAGCACTGCGACCAACGTCTTGGTTGAAACGGTGGGCATATTATAGATGTGGAAAGTCTTATCACGTGTGCGATACCACGCGAACACCAATTGATAGTAAAAGTTGGGGTTAGGACTGTTGAGGTCGGGCCCAAACCAATGGTGCAAATTTGCGGGTATATTAAACAATGGCATCAGCACTCGGATGGGAATTCCGTGACCGTAGCTATTGCTGTATAGAAACAGTCCGTATATATATTGGCCTAACTCTCGGTACGCGTCACTACTCTTGCCGTGAATTATCACATAATAATAGTTAAAATTATTTGATTGAATGTGATTTATGTCGAGTGAAAAGCCGGTCAACCGATTCCTTGTATCTAATATTCAGATATTTATTGATTACTTATTAACTATTATGCGATACAAACAGAAATTCAAACATATTTACCGAAATAAGTGGCCAAAAGTTGAGTGACATGTCTATCGTAGAGAAAGGTGTGGACATCTCTATCGTAGTAATAGAAATGACGGCCCGTTTGATGGTATAGTCGTTTACCGATATTGAAAATACTCTGACGGCTGTCATACTCTCTGTTAACTTTACACACGCCTTCAGTATAGCTACTAATCACTGAATATGTCATGTATTTTGCCGGACATGAGACCATTTGAGACCAATTCAATTCATCGCTTGTTGTAAACTATTGTTAAAACAATTTGTCCGTTAAATAACATATTGAACACAAGAGTTCTTACAAATGGTTTTGCGACATCCCATTCACTTTTGTACAATTTATAAACATGTGATTTATTGTCACTTTGCACATAACTAATCAGAGTATTGTTGTAGTGGTACAGGGAGTTTAATATGGATGAGGGCACTATTGACTGTATGTCTAGGCGTATCATCTGTTTGGTAAACCCTGTGCCGGGTATACCGTGACCATCGGCTGACTGTGCAATCGGCAACCGATCGTACGTCCAGTTAAACAGATAGATATTATAATCGCTTTGTCCGCCGCTATCGATGGCCACAATCAGGTTATTGTGAAGATTGGCTGCACTGCCCTCTGTATAGGCAGTCATCGCCACAAACCTCTGATTAGCAGATCCGGTGGACAACGAGTTTATCTCTCTAGCAATGTCTGTGCAAAACCTCTTGTGCTCCTCATTGTCGCCATTCTTGGAGACCACGAGTCCATCCCATTTGTATACAAAGGCACCGATTGTCATGTTATCGATGTTGAATATGTGTCCACCCGTTGGCACCTTATAATTGTGTCCGTATAAACACACGCTGTGATAAAATTTAGTGTTGACAAAGGCTCTCAAACAACCAGTATTTGTCTTATCGCACGGGAATTGGTCTTTGGATTTGTATGTAAACCCGTATATGTCATCAAAACTGTCTGCAAAATTAAAACAATGTTTTAATCATAAATTACTTTACATTAACGGCAAACATAATGCAAACCAAAGCCATGTTTGTGTAGAAATGTGCCAAAATTTGAATCATAATAAATGTTTTGGACAATACTTTGGCCAAACGTGTCGTAAGGATAGGCCTTTTCGGTGTAACGCATGTATTGTGATCTCCAAAACCTTGTATCTCGTCTCAGAATCAGATCCCAACCCAAACTTAACATCCGATCAAACGTATAGTTATTGGCGCACAACTCGTATGGACTGAACGGCACCCGCTTTTCGACGCAACGAAAAAATATCTCCAAATGAAACGCCGGCTAAACATATATAAAATATGTGTGAGTTTTATAAGTATTGAATAAATTTATTGCTATAAACTATGTATTGAAACACAATTCACATGTATGTCAACTGTTATGTTGTTCTCATCGATTGTGATGTTAGTTAACGTGGAGTTTAGTACACAGTTTTGCGGACAACCAAATAGGGGATAGTCGTCGCCAAAGTCCACCAACAAATGTACACTTTCATCGGTGTCTAAGTCCAGGTGCTTTGTGTCCACTCCTCTATCGTCGGCGTAAGTCATGTAATAGGGATTAGGTATCGATTTACCGGTCATTTCCCGTTTAAAAACGGCAACATTTGTGGCGTTTCTATAACTTTCGTTGTCTATACTGATGGACACGAGTGACCGCTTTTCGTGGCTATACTTCGGCGCGAATGTACTGTCAATAAAATTGAGGCAAAAGTCGCGCAAATGATCGTAAGGTTTGGAGTGAATGGACGTCACAATACACTTGTCATCGGTTTGGTTACAATCGGGTGCCGTAAACGTGTTCTCCAGACTCCGGTATTTGACTACATAAGCGCGGGTCGGGTCTAGTGTTTGGGTATTCAGTGGATCTCTCATTAATGGGTAAATTGTATTTTTATCTAAAATACTTATACATTTAAACATATTATAAATACACAACATATTAGTGTCCGACTCATTACGGGCCCAGCCGTACAGATCGCAGGCTTTTAATTGGGTGACGTTGAATAGATGGCCATAATTTTTGCACACGTCTACCCGACGATCTAGGTCAATCGCAAATCCAGTGATACTATCCGTCGGATCTAATGAATGGTTTAAATACAAAAGTTTTAATGATTTTGAAATAACAGCAAAATCTCTTGGAGTAAATTGTATGAAGACTTACGCAATGAGTAATATTTTGTGAGATATCGTAACAAATGGTTTGAATTGTAAGTGTTTTCGTAATTACGTTTGGGAAGTATTGCGGTGTCGAAGAGGTCTAAGGGCTCGGAGGCCGAGGAGGTGTCTGTCCTTATGGTTGAGTTCCACTTCCAGAGGTTATGCACTTTGTCTCCGCTGTGACTCTCGATGAAGAGCTCGTGTCTTAACCGAAATACACTTGAGATGAATGTATTGTTACAGAAATCTTGTGGTAATGTCTGACAGATAACGGATTTGTTGTGATATAAGATGTTTGCCATTAAAAGAATCACTCGATAAATATTTAAAGACATGTGTGAAATTAAAATTACTTTAAAAATCATTAAAACAGTTATGAAATTATGTTTGAATATATAAATATTGTTTGTATTCTATTGGGTGTATTAATCTCATATATTAAATAATACCTATGGTTAAATTACGAGCAATAATTTAATTATTATTAAACTTTGGCTATAAATCCTGTGTAATAATCTATGATTATAGTTAATCTCCTTTGGATTAGTTATAGTTAAGCATTAGTTACTTTAAAAATGAAATCCATATTTAAAACAATTATTTTTATCATATTTAATTATAAAATAAATAAAAATTTCTATAAAACAATTTAGTTCAACAAAATACATGTCACAAAGAAATAAGATAATAGTAAAATAATAATCAGATAATCAATGTTTGTTAACCAACAACAATTATGCTTTGGTTGAAATTGTCTGTAATATCCAATCCATAATATATGAGGTGGAGATGTAATAACTGTACTGTGGATGGCATGCTTTGTCAGCGAATTGTCCCCGATTGGCGTGTGTGGCAACCAGTATAGCCCGGGTCTCGTATTTGTCAGTATACTGGACAACACCGGCGCCCAAATCGCCCTTAAAATTACAAAAAAATAAATTTAAAAAATAAATGATATGAACAGCAAAACCAATGCCACTCACATAACATGGTGTGGATATGTTGTCTCTCTTGTAATCGGAGCACAGCTTTTCGGGATAGGGATCGGGACAAGCGCTGGACGGCTGCAGTTTAATCACACCCTTACGTAACCAATTATCAGCGCCATTTTGCGGGTCATGTACTCCAAAGCCGTATATTGTGGCCAACTCGGTGCGAGTGAGCACTCGATCCGACACAGGCAGACATATGGTGTTGATCGACATGAGTTGACGCTCTACCTCGATGTTGACGTACGGCTCGAGCCGACACAGTGCCACGCCGTCTGTGCGGCCGCTGCCATATTGATTATGACTTACTTCGTTCACTATTCCCAGTAATTCCTCTTTATTATTACCAGACCTAATAAAAGTCTTTTGAAACATATTCCCCTGACTATACATTAAGAATATATAATGTTATAATAATTATTATTAAACAATTATAATATCTTTTTGATTACTTTGATAATTACTTAATCATAACATAATTTAATGTATTTTTAACGCTACTCACTGTATGAGACATTCGGCGGCCGTTAAAACCCATCGATTGGTAACCAATACACCGCTGCACTCAATTTTGAAGTATTTAAAACGCCATTTTATTTCATAACTAGTGCTGACAATGCTAACCACCCATGGTGCTTCGCCCAACTTCGCTTTGCCCACACGACCACCCATTATACGACTGGTCATCAGATCCTGTTTACGCCATAAGTGCGGGCCATTCATATCCATCACTGTTTGTGGACTATAGCTGTTGTGAAAACATTTAGTGTTGTTATACAATATGTATATGGTTTCGGGTGTGAAGCCTTTGAGGCCACAGTTCTTGTCGTTAATCCCGTATTTAGACATATCAGCGGATGAGAGAGTGAATGGCGGGACTGTTGTGGTTGTGGGCGGCGGTGACGGCAGTGGCGGCCGTCCATAGGTTTCAACTAAAATTATTTTTTAAATATATTTTCCTTAATAATAATTTACTTATGAATATTAGTATAACTCACACAATGTTAATAACAAAAGCAATATTATTTTAATAAATGACATTTTTGTTATGAAAGTATCACAGTTATGAAATTATGTTTGAATATTATATAATACCTATGGTTAAATTACGAGCAATAATTTAACTGTTTTACAAACATAACTTATGAATCATAAGTATTGCTAATTTATTGTCTACAAATTTGCCTATAAATCCTTTATAATGTTCTTTGATTATCGTTAATCTCCTTTGGATTAGTTGTAGTCAACCAGTGTTTACCCCAAAATTAAATCCAAATCTTATACAAAATGGCCAAAAATTATACTTGCATTAGATATTAAAAACAATTACTTTTATTACATTTAATTATAAAACAAATAAAAACAATTTAATTAACAGTATTTAGTTTAACTAAATGTCATAAAGAAACAGTAAAAACGTGTATAATATATTCAATTTGTTAACCACTCGGTGTTTTACTTTGAATTGTCTGTAATATCCAATTCATAATATATGAGGTGGAGATGTAATAACTGTATTGATCATGGCAAACTTTGAGAGAAAATTGTCCCCGATTGGCGTGTGTGGCAACCAGTATAGCGCGGGTCTCGTATTTGTCAATATACTGAACAACACCGGCGCCCAAATCGCCCTAAAATCATACAAAATTAAATGTTAAAAACAAATAAAATGCAATGACGTGTACAGCAAAACCAATGCCGACTCACCCAACAGGGAGTGGACACAAAGTCTCTCTTATAATCGGAGCACAGCTTTTCGGGATAGGGATCGGGACAAGCGCTGGACGGCTGTAGTTTGACGTCACCCTTACGTAACCAATGATTGGTAACATTTTGCCAATCAATCACTCCGAAGCCGAACATTGTGGCCAACTCGGTGTGAATGGGCACTCGACCCGTCTCAGGCATACATACGGTGTTGACCACCAAATGTCGACTCTTATTCTTGATGTCGACGTCCCTCTCGAGTAGACACAGAACGACGCCAACTGTGCCGACGCCGTGTTGATAGTGTTGAGACACACACATAACCTCGTCCTCCGGGTACAGATCGTAGTTACCAATCATTACTTTTGTCGTACGGTATGCTTTGCCTACAATCCTATTAGATAAAGGTAATAATTACTTACATGTGGGTAATAATTATGGTATTTATAGTGACATATTCTCTCTGAAACAGTCGGCCACCGTTAAGACCCATCGTTTGGTAATCAAAACACCGCTGCATCTGTTTTCATAAGCAACCTGTTTGCCGGGTTGGGGCTTATGAGGGTCATCGATGTTAATCACACCAAACTCGTTGCGGCCGGTCACGTGAATGCTAACCGCCCATGGCGCCTCGCCGTAACTCGCTTTGCCCGCGCCATCCATTATACGACTGGCCAACACATCCTGTTTGCGCCATAAGTGCGGCCCAAACACGTCCAGCACTTGTGTTGAGTTATAGGTGTTGTGAAAGCAATTTGTGTTGTTATACAATATGTCTATTACTTCGGGCATGAATTTGAGGCCACAGTTCTTGTCGTTAATACCGTACTGTTTATAATTATTGATAGTTATGGGCGGTTGTGGTGCGAATGTTGTGGGAAATGTAACCGGTGGCGGACGACCACAGGTTTCTACTAAAGTAATTGAATTTGCCAAATATTTTACACAATATTTAGCGTAAAAATATAGGTTTAAAACTTACACAATGTTAATAACAAAAGTGATAATATTTTGATAATTTCTACCGAGTTAAACATTTTTCTCATACAATTAATACTGTAACTATTTTGTAATTTATATTTCGATTTACTTTTCAATACATATCTCTATTCGTTATATTAATAGTAAATTCAAAACTTACTAAACGCACAAATAAAACAATTATAGTTTAAAAAACAATACAATTTAAATCTCGAGTTTTACAATTAAAACATTTGTTGAAATGTGTTTGACATCATTTTTTCAATAATTTGTTATACATGTTATTCTCTCTCTCTCTCTCTCTCTCTCTAAGTATTGAAAATAATAATACAAATATGTATTGCATTATTTTTTGACGTCTAAAGAAATTATTAATGTGTTGTGAAGGGAACGGATGTAAGAAATTTTGGACAATTTATGGCATACTTTTCCGCATTTTATTATTGCTTTCGAGAAATATTTNTCTCTCTCTCTCTCTCTCTCTACTCTTGAAAAGTCAGGCCAACAGAAGTTGGTTTTTGCTTGAATTGAATGATTGTATTGAATTGAAGGATCAGTTGTGACCAGTTGTCAATCGTGTCAGTACATATCAATACAATCCCGACTCAAGTCATTCATGCGATTGTCTTTCGTAAACCCTTTGTTCTTCAGATGCATCACAACACCGAAGAGCCGCTGCGCTATCTTTAGGGAGTTCTTCCTCTGGAGGAGTTTGAGATCAGTATCGCTGGGAAAGGGATTGGGATGTGATTTGAACAACAGTTTATACAAACACACGCCGAGTGCCCAACAGTCGTCTTTCGTCGGATTGTAAACCTCTGCCCGATGTTTGAAAAGCTGCGGTTGTCTCAGCTCTTGAGTGATCATCACTCGGAGGGCTTCGGGCGCCATATAATGAGGTGTTCCGACCGCCCAATTATTCTTCACGAGTCTATTGTTTTTGTAGACGACGTGAGCGCACCCGAAGTCAGTCAGTTTGACCATTTGTTGTCCATCGGCCGACTTTACAATCAGTATGTTCTTCAGCTTTAAGTCTTCGTGAGCCATACCTCTGGTGTGAAGGAAATACAATCCATTAAACATTTGGTAGAAGTACTGTCTGGCGGCCGACTTGTCAAAGCCATTGGCAGTTTGGTCTCTGTTGAGCCGTTTTTCCAGATCTTCTTCGGCCAATTCCATCACCAGATAGGAAACTGTGGGCACGTCTTCGAGGTTGTGGTTAACGTAATGATCGATCAATTGGATGATGTGTTTGTGTTGACTCCTGAAGAGAGTGAACACTTCATTCATGAACACATTCATCAACTGTTTCTTCTCCGACAGTTTCATGGCTTTCGCGGCAACCATTCGGCCGCTCTTCACGTCCCGCGCCCTCCAGACCACACCATAACCTTTGTGTCCGAGCTCTTGGCCTATTGTCTCATAGCCGACCCTCTGGAGCACCTGATGGTCAAAAGCCTACTTCCAATTGTCACGAACTTTGTGCCTCAATTATGTGAGAAATGGTGGCCTTTGATTGACTGGTGGACACCTGGAGGTCGTCTTTGTGCGACCATTTAGTGGTCTGTGTTTTGGATGTCTGTCTGTCTGACCGCTCGTGTCGTTGCCTTCTCTGTCGCTTATCCTTCTGTGTGCCGACACAACAACAGCAACACATCCGACAAATGGCTTTCAATAGTCGACACATATCTGGATCTGAAGATTGTCTTAACAATGGATTCACTGACTATTTGGACAAAGATTTACAACATTTCCTAAACAGTCCGTTGAGTAAAATGATTATAAAATAACGACTTTTTATGTAATTGTTATTTAAATCAATTTTGAATTTATAAATTTTGTAACTTTTAAATTTTTTTTATTGTTTCGCTAAATGTATGCAATGAAAATATTGGCAAAATGTGACGATTCTATTACATGTCAAAACTAACCATGATGTGCGATTAATGTTATATAATATTTTATTGAAATTAGTAAATATATGTTTAATTTATGGGTAGAATATGTTTCGTGGAGGTAGAGCGAAATGTAACCACTTTAATTGCCCATTCAAAATGGCTTTGATCTTGATTTTATAAATGTAACTTTTAAAATTTTAACATTTTTTATGGTTTCGCTATAATGTATATGTAATGAAAATACATTCTTTATCTGTGAGATTGAAATCCAAGTGTAAAAGAATGGCAAAAATGTGAGTAAAGTTACAAAAACTTTTGTTAAATTTTAGTTTTGCACACAATTTGTGACAATTGGACAAATCGGGAAAAATAGGTTTTTATATCGTATTGTCATTTAGTTTGTACTTGTGCTACATTTAATTGAATATATAAATGCGGCATTTAAAATGCTATTATTTACCTTTAAAAATAAATAATTTATATCACGTTAAATACTTTATTCATTTAAACATTTATACATTGAATACAGTGTTTAAAATATTGTTCAATAGATTTTTATATTATGTAATCATTAACAGAGAATTTTAAAATCAGACAAAATATAATAATAATGAATATTAATTACAATTTAACATTCATAGAATCCCGTTTATGTTAAAAATATTAATTAACTTAAAATTATTATTATCCATAATACTAAATTTTGTGACTCAATAAGTTTTTGTACACATATTTTACTTCTAAAACAATTCCATCAAAAGAAAATAATTAGCGCCAGAAATGTATAGGAATTGAGAGAATTCTGCTGTCGTTAAGGGAAACATATCATAACAATAGAAAGCAATCTTTGTTTCCGACGACAATCTCTCGATAAATGCCATCACTTTTAACCGATCGATCGGTGAGAGGACTGGTCTTTGGCTTAGATATGATAATAACAGTAGATATGGTTTATGGGCTGCTCTCGGAACCGATGAGACTAATCTAAATGACATCAAAATATAGCAAACATTTACTAATATTACATAAAACATTGCAAAACGAAATAAAAGTGTAGTATTTTTGTGATGTAAAGAAAATATATTCATTTCAATGCCAACGGATCCCATATAATAGCCAAAGAATAATACAATTCTTATGGTATGATTCAAATCCTTAACCCATCTCTCGTAATAATGGTGTTCATCGATGGCTCGTAATAACTGCCGGATATTATTATATTTAACACTTAATGCAATTGTTTTATAAATTTCTAGAAACTTGTGTTTCATATAAGACATGATAATAATAACGACATTAAATGCAACCCAAACGACACCAAAGGACTCAATAAGTGTAATGACAGCCAAAATGTAGACAAAAACGAGAAATATTGTCTTAATTATGATAAAATCATGAATAATTGTTGAGAGAGTTAAGACAAACATTAGCCCACAGCCAGTGATTATAACATATAAACACATTAAGGTTAAAATTCTTCGGCAAATGTTAGCATTTAAACTGATTCTTCTATCCATCCAAGCATTCAATGGATATTTGAGTCGTTTGTATAGCAATGAGTGCATGAATTTGAATACATGTAAAACACCGCTTCTCTCGTGATATACAGCACACGTCTCAATACAAATAGTGCTAAACATCATTAAAATAAATTGAGTGCCGATAAAAATTTTATCACCAAGGTAACTCATCATATCGCCCATCAATGTTTTAACAATCGGGTGATTCGCGTACATTAAAATAGAATATGAAATTAAGTAACTCATCATGCTCAATTTGACAATTATAAACCACATAAGTCTACGCCGAGTGTAATAACCGGTAATGAAATCATCTAAAGTTGTCGATAGAGTGACACAAAAGTATTTAATATTTTTGTCAAACTTTCTGATCTCTTCACTCAAATCACTGTTATTTTCCTTATAATTGTTGACTATATCTCTGGTTCTGGTTTTAACTGCAATTACTTTTCTTTTCAATCGATTCATTATTAAATAAATTTTTGATAAAAAATTAATTAATTACAAGTAACTCAAAATATTGTTATTACTTATACTTATTTTTATCGTCTACTAAACATGCTACTTTTTACTATATGGTTGACATATTTAAATGACAAAATATACACTAAATATATTTCTGATATAAATCATTATAAGTCACATAATAATATAATTAAATATTAGTACAAATGTATTTAATTTGATTTCACATATTTTTTATACTAATTATACATTATACATTTGTATTTATTTATAAAGTATTTCTTATATTGAATATTTCAATTCATTTTCTATCAATCATTGATTTATAATTAGTATCGATTGAAATCAAAGTACAGTTAAAATACAATTTATATGTAAAGTTAATATGGTTGACATATTTAAATTACATTATGTGCACTAAATATATTTATAATATAAATCATTATAAATAACACGATAATATAATTAAATATTAGTACAAATGTATTTAGTTTGATTTCAACATTGATTTTTATATTATCTCGATAATTACATTTGTATTTATATTTATGTAGTTAGCAATTTCTTATAAATATCTTTAATGCAATACATTTTCTATCAATTATTGATTTACAATTAGTATCGATTGAAAACAAAGTACATTTACTATTTTATTATCTTATACTGTTTGAGCGATATTTATGCCGAGTGTTAATGTTGTCGCCAATAAACTACTTCTACATTTCCCTATACATACCCATACAATAAAATAGTGGCGACAACATTAACGCTCGGCAACATTAACACTCTCACCGTATGTTTTCTATAGTCACAGACAGCATTAACTTATTTGTTATTAAGCTAAAATTCAATTATGAATGTATAGATTCAATTTTACCTATGACAAAAAAGTTAATGCTGTCTGTGACTATAGAAAACTATATAACAGAATAGAATATGATTTTTTAAACCCTTATTTTCTTTCAAAAATAAAATTTATGTAAAAAGTCATTAAGACATTATGTAAATTTGTATATAATTAACTTTTATAAATAAATAGAGTCTATTTAAAAAATCATTTCAATGTCACATTAAAATACAATTACCGGTATTTGATTTTTATAACACTTGTATTTATAATTACTTTTATAACACGAAATTATAAACACAAAATTTAAATATTATAAAAATTGTTTAAATAAAAGACTATTTTATACATTAAATAGTAGTTATAAGTTATAAATAAAATAATTGTATAATTTTTAAGTATATATTTATTTAAATTCCATTAATTGAGAATTTATTTCAATTTTGACCATTTCATTCAAATTGGATTTAATTTATAAATATTGTACGTTTAAAATTGTTTCGCTTTAATGTGTATGTAATGAAAATATGGGCAAAATTTAATTTCTAAACAAATTACTAAATCTTTCATAAATAGCCGACAATTGATACCATTCGGGAATAAATTTCGCTTTACTTGGCATGTTTTCAACATGGTCTTTGCTCCAACGGTAATAATAGCTAAATGTGGTCAGCGATAACCACTGCAAATCCAGACACTCTCCCAGTAATCGCTTTACATCTGACTTTTTGAATGGAAATCTTGCGCTGAATTTGTATGTAATGGACAACCATTTCAGAGAAGATAGTCTTGAGATACAGACCAACCAATTGTTGTCCAATTGATTGTCATATTTAGTGAACTCTAGTTTCTGTAGTCCCTGTTGTGTGGACACAATCTGTTCCATCAATTCTTGTGGAAATTGCCATAAATTGAGCTCTAATTCTCTGAATTGTGGCCAACCATCCAATGCCTCTAATTTGGTCCAATCGGTGGCCACTTCTTGCGGATCATTGAGTATTCTTAGGGATAAATACAGTCTTTTTAAACGCGGCATATATTTCATGGCATTCATTGTCTGGAGTAAGTTACGGCACAGCAAACTAACTTTTATATCGCAATTCAGAAACTCAAAGTTTGTGAAATACGGTTAACGGTATTCTGATGGTAATTCACTTATGACTTCGCCAAGAGGTTTGTAGAGTTTAGGTAGAGATAATTGTTTTAATTCTTGAAATTCATTCAATTGTGTCAACAATCGAGTGACCATTGTTTGCGATTCAATCGATTGACTCATTTCACTGAATCCAAGACATCGGAGACGAGATTTATAATAAGCGACAAACACTTTATAGGCATTGAAATCGATGTCATTGTCACTCATCTTGAATTGAATGTCATCTAAACGATTGAATGTCAGTAACTGATTGTCTTCGGCGGTAAACATGGATCGGAAGCCAATATCCCATATATAGGGCAAATTGGGACAATGGGTCAGATATGGCAATAGATGCTCGTTATAGCAGTCAAATGATGTAACCATTTCTCCAAATGTGGTGAATAAGTATTGAAGCATCTGATGGTCTGTTTGCTGATAATTGATGCCAAAGTCAACACTCTTGAGATGCGGCCAACTGTTCCGCAAGTGATGAATCGCCTCAAACACTGGCCTAA